>APFE030455392.1:0-71140 GCA_000404065.3 Pinus taeda | reverse complement strand
AAACCCATTGGCAGCAAATGGGTGTTCAAGAAGAAGACAAATGTAGAAGGAAAGGTGGAGAAATACAAAGCTCGATTGGTAGCAAAAGGTTATTACTAGGTGCCAAGAATTGATTTTGGTGATATTTTTTCTCCTGTTGCGAAGGTAACTTCTATTAGATTACTTTTATCTATTGTTGCTACTTTTGATTTTGAAGTAGAATAGATGGATGTGAAGACAAAATTTCTTCACTAGGATCTAGAAGAGGAAATCTACATGAAGCAACCTGAAGGCTTTGCGGTGAAGGGTAAGAAAGAACTGGTACGCAAGTTAAAAAAGTCTTTGTATGGTTTAAAATAGTCACCAAGGATGTGGTATTAGAAATTTGATACATGTATACGGGGACTTGGCTTCACTAGAAGAAAAGTAGATCACTGTGTGTATTTTAAATTAAATGGTGACCATGTTATTTATTTGGTCTTGTATGTCGATGGTATGTTGTTGGTTGGAAATGACAAAGAAATTATTGTTGCACTAAAAAATTGTCACCTTGACATTCTGCAATCTGTGTAAGTCCGTTATCACTCATACTTTCCTCCTTTGAAAGTCTTGAACCTCAGTTCCTCATAGCAAGCCTTGAAAATAAGAGAAAGCCCTCAAAAGTCTCTAAAACTCTGGTTCCGTACTTTCTCTTAGCATTACCTGCAGTCCTGCACCTAATGGTCATGTCTCCTGCGCACCTGACCGCTCTATCTCTGTGTTATGGTGCAGACCCCTGCAAAAGTTAAAAAGGTGTGAGTATATTCTAAAAACTCACTTTCAGTCATTTCTAGAAGCTTCTGGAAGGAATCTTGAGGTGGTAAGTTTTCTCTCTTAAGGTTCATGCATCCCATACCTTAAGGAGCTAACACCTTGATGTGAGGAGCTTATCCCTTTGAAGGAGGATTCTATCCCTTCATCGATGGACCTGTAACCTCCTCCTCTGCACTATAAAATGAAGCATTGGGCTGGTTACTTAAGAGGTTAGAAAGCTAAATATTTTTGAGGTGAAATGTTGTTGGAACTTAGTCTTCTTAGTTGATTTTTTATGAGGAGAGATTACATACCTCTATGATCTCATTTGGAAGAGTGCAAGGCTTTTCAAAGTAAAGGAAATTCCTGTTTCGGACCCCAAGAAGAGCTTGTTCAACATCAAGGCTAAACAGGTTGTAAGGTTCTTCTACTTCAAAGTTAATACAAATAAGTTTGTTTTTCTCAATAAGCTGTTGATTTATGGTTTATTTTATGGATTCCTTGATCACCATAATAGACATGATTTATGATATTTTCTATGCAGGTGCTATTTGATGTTTGATTGTTTGTGATTTCAGGTTCTCAAGGGGAAATCTTTCGAAGAATTGGAAGATGGCTACTACGAACAAGCGTTGGATCTAAGGTAGGGTCTTAGCACCTCTATAGTATTTATTCATAAATCGCATATGTCTAGAGAAAGATAGATTTGTTTGTCTGTTTGTTGTTAGACTATATTTTGATACTAGGAGATTGGCCTTGTCCGAAAAATCGATTTATCCGACCAACAAATTGGCGACTCCGCTGGGGAACTGAATTTGGTTTTTGGTTTTTCTTTGTCTTTGATTTGAGAAACTTGTTTTCGTTTTTGGTTTTTGATTGATGTATGTTGGCTTGGGTAGTTTTTAGGATCTGGATTTTTATTTTTTTTTTCAAAGTTTTCAAGGGACTACACTTTCTCTTTACAAACAGTGAAGGCATCTCTGCACTTTTCCTTTAGTAAACAGAGCGGGACCGCACCTGTTTCTTCTGGAAGCCTGCGGACCCTGTAAATTTTTTTGAAAAACCTAAAATTTTTTCTTCCAGTTAAGTTTAGGTTTCATTTAGGGTTTTTAGTGTCTACCTAGATCTGCATTCTTCCTGTCAAAAATCTCTTGTGAGTGAGTTCCAATGGTATTTTTGTTTTAGATGATTTTCTAGAAGTTTTGCATGCATGTAGTGGTTTTCACTTGGTCTCTGTAGTGACTCAAAGATCAGAAGCTTGAGAAACCTTAGATCACCCTGGTGTGTTTTTGTCTTCTTGATGAGTCTGACTTGGTTGTGAAATATGTCCTTTGTCAGAAATAGATTTAGTTTTCTCCTTGCAAATCTTTGAACAAACTTTGTTATAAGTTTTGAATTTCATTTTTACGAAATAAAACATATATGGATGTTTTTTATTGATTTGTTATTCTGAACAAATGAATCCTTAGTTTACTGAACAACTAAGTAAAACAACCTAAAAAAGAATTGAATCTTTTATTCATTTTGTTTTTAAGAGTTTTATATCTCAAGATTAGTATTTTGTAGTTTTGAGTTTTTTCTAAGACTTTTAGATTTTTTTGAAGCAAATTGTTTTTGTAGTTTCAAGTTTTGAAAAGAGAAAGGGATTTTTTGTGAGCATTAACTAGTAGTCTCATTTCGAGTTCTTATTGAAAAAGACAAAAAGATTTTCTTTCCATTTCCATGTTGAAAGAAATAATTGTTTCTTAAAGAATTGCTTTCTCAAACTCTTTCCTTTAGCTAGAATTTCAATGAAAGAAAAACGAATTGCTTATCATTTTAGCTGCATATTTCTAGTGTTTTTGGAGTCAAGTCTTCACACCATCAAAGTTTCATTTCCATAACTATTGACTTAAAGAACAACCCATAAAAGCAACGCTTAATTAAAATTGATCTCGTAATTTTTTTTATTTCTAAGGCTCTTATCACCAATATAGCTTAGGCTAGTATCTTGGAGTAGGGAGTAATTAACTCTCCAAGATAGTTAAAACAAACAAGTAGCTACATCTTGAGGTAGGAAATAAATCCAATTGTAATTGATACATTCTGGGAAGATTCTCTTAAAGGAGTCAATCATGAGATCATGTTTGAACCTTTGAGACAATCAAGTCTGTTCATTGGGAAAGATAGAAGATTTGCGCATATTATAAATGGTAAACCTCGGATTAACCATTGTCGAGGAGCCTAGGGTCACTTGTTGGTAAACCTTGGATTGATCATGTCGAGGAGCCTTCAAGGGGATTGAGCTTTGTAACTCTACCCTTGCGCATAGATTGGATCGTAGACTATTCCCCCAGTTGTATTTGTTGTTGTTGGTAACTTTAGTGTCCATAAACTTAAGATTATTTCCTAAGGTGATGGTGAAGGATGGGTCTCATTGTACTTGGAGTAGACATCGAATAGACTCACTTGGACTCTCTGGGGGGTTCTCTTCACTCGAGATGGCTTTGTGAAGAAACTTGTGCCAGTATGTTTCATTAAGCAAGCTGTCGAGGTAACTATTCCAACTACCCTTTCTGTATTAAACTTCTACGGCATTGGATTTCACTACCAACTAGTGTTTTTAGTACTGAAAGTTACTGTTTGTGTGTGGTTTGAACTCTTAGATTATTTAGGCATGTGATTCATTTGTTTGTTTCTTTAGAGACTTTAGGCGCTTTTATTGAAATTTTCTTTGTTTGCGTGTGATTATTTTCATCCTACACCCAGAGGTTATTATCCTTCATCGATCATGTCGAGATAGTCATCTATGTTTTCCCAATCACTGGAAACATTTTTATACGGCATTCCTTCTATTCCTTCAAGGTACTATTCACTCTCTGGTACCTTTTCAGGAGCAACTCCTTGACTTACTGAACATCAGTTATCACCTAGTAGTAATGGAACTAAAACGTTGAACACAGAGCAAATTTTTATGATGTCTGGTAGTATTCTAAATCCTTAACCTCAAGGTAGTCAGTTACCACTTGGGGGGCAACCTGAAGGAGAGTACATACCTTCAGGATAGTACATACCCCAAGGTCAACCCTAGACTCAGTATACTCCTCAGGATGCTTATCAACCCCAGAATCAGTACGTGCCTCAGGGTTATCAACCTCAAGGTCAGTACCCAACTCAAGGTTTCCAACCACCTTCTGGTTAATCATTTTTACAAGGAGCTAGAAATGTACCGCTTAATTATCAGCCCTATTTTCAACCAGGTTATGGTCCTCCATATGCACAACCTGTTATGAGTCAATACCCCAGAATGAATATGGTGTGGGATTCACCTCAAACTCAATAGACTATGCAACCTAATGTGCAGTTGTCTAATCAACCTAGACAACCTTTGGTTTCTGGTCCAACCCAGCAACCTGTCCAACCTATTGTTCAAACCTCTGCACCTGGTTTAGTTCAGTAGCCTGGGCCTAACTCACCTTAGACTCCACCTCAAACTGCTGCTGCAACTGCTGCAACTTTTGTTCAACCTACCACACCTATTTCTAGAGTATATGTAGCTCTGGTTTCTACTATCCCTGCATCAGTGCAAACTCCTCAAGTCTTTGTGCCACAGTCAGGACCTACAGTTCAGACTTTGGTCCAGATGCCTATAGGACAATCTGGTCTAAGTACTATTACTACAATTCAACCGAAATTCACTTATCAACTGTACCAGGTACACTATCAATCCAGTCCTACTGTACAAAACCCAGTTTATCAGTATCAACCATATCCAGGCTATACTTATCAACAACCTCAACAACCCCAGTTTGGTTCGATTAATCCTAGTTTTCTGGGAGGTTATAACATTCCTCATGTAAATTTGATTCTAGGTTATCCTGGATATCCTCCTCCTAGAGCTGGTCTTGTTACTCAAGGTTTTTGCAACCCTAACCGTCAGTTACCATTTATTGCAACTTTGGATTTACCTGATTTGTCACGCCTTACAAACGATCTGACTTAGTATCTTCTGTATTGGCTGCCAATGCCTAATAAGTTGCCCAGTGATATCCCGAAATTCGAGGGTAAGTCAGGAGAGGATCCATCAAACCATGTTATGACTTATCACCTCTAGTGTGCATCTAATTCAGTTGTTGATGATTAAATTTGATTGCATCTTTTTCAAAGAACTCTTATTGCTCTTACCGCCAAATGGTACATTGAGTTACCACGAGCCTCTTTTAATAATTTCAATCAATTAGCCACTTCTTTCTTAACTCATTTTCAGTTGTCTGTCAGATACAACAATGGCACAGAACTATTAACTTCACTAAAACAATCCACGTCCACCTATATTTCTGATCATATTCATGAATGGCAACATAGAAGGCGTTTAGTGAAAATTTTCATTCCGGATCAAATTTTAGTAGAATGGTTTGTTAAATCATTGTTACTTAAAATCATTGAAGATGTAGCTAAGGCAGGAGTTGTCACTGAAGAGAAATTCATTGCTCAAGCTCAGTACCTTGACCTCATTTATACGTAGTCACGTACTTTACACAAAAAAATCCCTAATCTTCCAAAACATACAACTCCTTTAGGGTATCATCTGTTGATGGTATGATTGGTTCAGTTAGTACTAAAAGCAAGAATAAATCTTCAAAGAATTATTCTCCTATAATAACTTTACCTCATTCCCCGAAAGGAGATTCTTCCGCTAAAGTTTCTGCCAATGTCCATGTCGTAGATTCATCTATAACCAAATCCGGTAGTAAAGAGAAGGGGAAGAACAAAAACAATCAAAATTCAAAAGATAAAATGAATACAAATGAATCTACTGACAAAAAACGAAAACCTCGCTATCTTTGTTTCATTTGTGATGAGGATCATTTTACTAAAGAATGCCCACATCGAGTAGAGTTTTCGAAATTCGTTAAAGGTTCTCTAATGCCTACTGTCTTGAAGGATCCTTTTCCTACTCAAGAAAGTAAGGTGGTTGCTTCTTCCTCGAATACCTCAGAAGAACCCATTATGACGATGTCTCATGTCAGGTTTGCAACGCTATCACAAGATTATGGTAGTAAAACTCCTGTTGGTGGTAAAGAAGCATAATATTCTAATTCAAACACATCAATGACACCTCCTCCTGGTTCTGATCCACTACAGATCGAGAAACCCAACCCTGACTTAGTAATAAAATCGCCTGGTAAAGGTATACTTCGAACATCAGCTTTCAATCCACATGTGAGAGTTGCTCATAATTATAACATTGTTGAAGACTTAGTTGTTTCCCCTTCAACAATGTTTACTTTGGAAGTGCTACAATCATGCCCAGCACAAGTGTAAATTACTATTTTTTGCTATAGGAGCTGTCAATATTCAGGATCCAAACCTAAAAATCTTCGATTTAGAGAATAGTACACCCCGCCTACCTCATCAAATGGCTTTCCAAATTCCAGTGTTAGTCAAAAACATACCTTGCTTTTGGACTGTGATTGATGAAGGGGCTTCTACGTGTATTATGTCAATCCTGTGTTGGAGATCGCTTGGTTCTCCCACACTCAATCAGTCTTTGACAATTGTAAAGGATTTTGATGGCCGACGGTTCCATCCTTTTGGTATTTTGCAGGATTTACCTATAGGGGTCGAAGGCCAAACCGTAAATCTATATGTGGAAGTGGTTGATACCCCTCTAGATTACAACCTTCTCCTAGGTCGCAGTTGGTCTTATGCTATGGTTGTTATTGTTTCATCAGTATTTCAGCTTATCAAGTTTCCTCATAAAGGAAATATCGTTACAATAGACCAGCTGACTTATTTCTCATCCGACCTAGCCTCTACAGATAGTGTTCAGCACATCGGTAAAACGACTATCCCTTACAAAGATGTTGGCGTAGGTTTGATTAAAGATTCTGGTTTACTGGGAACTTTTTCCTTCCCTCCTCCTAACGTGTTGCCTTCTATTGCAACTATTCATATGATTTCATCGAACACTGTTACTTTTGATGATCCTCGAATCATACCTTCCGATTCTGATGTGGATTCATTTGATGGCGCGATGCCTTTGAGTCCCTTTGAAATTGCATATCAGGCTCTACAGTCGTTTTCTGATTCCTAACAAATCTCAAGGATAGTTTTTCCTGTGTCAACCTCGTTAAAAAATGAAACCGGATGTGTCGAGGATAGTTTTTTCCTATGTCAACCTCATTAAAAAATGAAACTAGATGTCTCGAGGATAGTTTGTTTGTGTGTCAACCTCATTAAAAAAATGAAATCGGATTTATCGAGGATAGTTTTGTTCCTGTATCAACCTCATTAAAAAATGAAACAAGTTGTCTCAAGGATAGTTTTGTTCCTGTATCAACCTCATTAATAAATGAAATAGGGTGTCTCAAGGATAGTTTTGTTCCTGTATCAACCTCATTAAAAAATGAAACAGGGTGTCTCGAGGATAGTTTTGTTCTTGTATCAACCTCGTTAAAAAATGAAACAGGGCATCTCGAGGATAGTTTTGTTCCTGTATCAACCTCGTTAAAAAATGAAATAGGGTGTCTCGAGGATAGTTTTGTTCCTGTATCAACCTTATTAAAAAATGAAACAAGGTGTCTCGAGGATAGTTTTGTTCCTATATCAACCTCGTTAAAAAATGAAATCAAGTGTGTGGAGCATAGTTCCTTGTCTTGTGTCAAGCTCATTTAAAAAATGAAACAAGGGTTATGAGGATAGTTCTTTTATAGAACTCCCTTTCCAAATCGAGTCTTTGAGTCTTTCCAAGATCTCAAAAGTGAACTTTCATTCCATCCACCTCGTTGAATGCAATGAAGCTTAGGGGGCATGTACCTCAATTTGAGTCATTATGCTGGGGCCATACGAACTTATAACAAGCATAGTTTTTCATTTCAAGCTTGTTTAAACATGAAACTGAATCCAAGCAGAGTTCTTTATGGTTCAAGCTTGTGTAAAAATGAACCCATACCCAATTTACATCTCGTGATTGCCATTTTTATCCGCTAAATTCTGCTAGATGAGCCTTGGTTGTTTTCATTCCATCGCCAGCATCTCTTTAGCTAATCATATGCTTTCACTTGGTTGTTTTTACTTTCCTGAGGGACCACAACAATGAGTGGTTTTTATTAGCCAACCTCTTAACCATTACATGTTTTGAGCAGTTTCGCCATTGTCGTAACCAGTTGCTACCCTTTATACCAATCATTCCTCTAGGATGAGTCCTCCTTAAGCTCTTTTATGACTTGTAAAATATGAAAAGATTTCCGAGTTTTTTCCATTTTTAACTCATTAAACAGAATAAAAAGGTGGTCCACTTACAACTCTTTTCTGACCATATAAACATGAAAATATTGCCAGAATTTTTTCTTTTCAGGTTCGATACTGGTTACGAAATGACGTGTCTTCGATCACTTTTTTACTTTTTTGAATTGAGGCCACTAATTATGAAAAGTACTCCTTGGTCGTAATGGTCAAGCGGTTCTCTCAAGTATTATTTTATACTTTTTTGGGCTCGAGGGATAAAAATTTATGAAAAAGGACCCCCTTGGAGTTTTCTTTTCTGTGTCTTTTTCAAACTCTCTAAACATGAAAAAGATTTCGAGTTTGACCTATGTCGGACTCGTTAAACCCTGACGACATTGGACTCGTCACCATGACGAGACTAGAGTCCTCTTTAAACCCTTTTCAGACTTGCTAAATATGAAACATTGTCAAGCGCTTGTCCTTTCCAACTCGTTAAAGTACTGGAAATGTCATCCCTCTTATATTATTTTATCCTTTTTCGGACCTTAGGGATTATTTTATGAAAGAGTACCCCCATGGATTTTTCTTAAGTTTTTCTTCTGACTCCCTAAAATTGAAAAACACTGAGTTTTCCTATACTGGACTCGTTAAAATTTAACAGTAAAGGACCTGTTCAATTTTAAACAGGGACAAACCACTCCTTCTTACGGTTCGAATTTTAAACTAAGTTTGACTCATCCGAAGGATGAGCTTATAAACAAGAAAATGTTATCCTCCTCAAGCTTGTCAAAAATAAAGAGGTACTTGCCAGAAATGGTGGGGGAAAAGAGAGAAAAATGAACCTGTTTGTTATACTTTATTTTTTAGAAAGTCGTTAACCACTCTTGAAGATGACACTTTTCTTTCACCTGAGTTGGGAAATCCTTTGCCTAACAGTTAATCAAACCATATTGAAAGTCTTCAGCCGGTTTATGGGTATTATCTTTGGGTCAATTGTCACCAAACCATCTGCAGTGTCATTCTGTGTTCAAGAGATCAATTCAAACAAACCATGCATCTGCAAAATATCGGTCATCCATTTTGACCATCCCTAAGTAAGTCCTTGCTGATATATTTCTTCAAAACTTGATCTATGATTTCGTGTTGTGGCCTTGGCTATGACGGATCGCTTTCTATCGACATCATCTCATTATCTAGGAAGTTGATCTAGAAATCGTCAGTACCTTGAAATCTGCATGCCCTAATGGCAGATTTGTCACCTTCAATGATAGCTTGCATCATTGACCTTGGATCAAAGGATTCTATGACATGTTCAACTTCGACTCATTTATTCACATTTCAGAGCCATTGACATTACTGGTGGTTTCTCTCACACTTGTTAACAGTTCACATCATTGACTGGTAATCAAGTGGTTTCTACCATGTTTGACTTCAACACATTCATTCACATTGATAGAATCGTACTAGTTCGGGAAGCAGAAATCGAGACCCTGGATCTAGTTTCTACCATCCAGGCTATGAGGAATTTTGTTATTCATTATACTGTGGACTATTCATAAATAGATGGTTGTGCCCACACTATATCTACATATGTCTATACTCTTGATGTATTACAAAATCATTCATGTATCAGAACAGTTTAGTCAGTTTTCTAGTCAATTTTTGTCTGAGTATGGGAATGCCTACCTCAGCGATGATATGTCTACATATATATATTTTGCATTGAATGTTTTTACAAGTTCCGACTGGGGTGTTCACAGGATGATCCTTGAAATGATAAAGTACTTCACTCTTCATAAATGATAGACTTTATCTTCATCTGTTACAGACTTCGCACTTTAAGGGGCAATCTGGTGCACTAAAAAAATGTCACCTTGACATTCTGCAATCTGTGTAAGTCCATTATCACTCATACTTTCTTCCTTTGCAAGCCTTGAGCCTCAGTTACTCATATCAACCCTTGAAAATAAGAGAAAGCCCTAAAATGTCTCTAAAACTCTAGTTTCGCACTCTCTTAGCATTACTTGTGGTCCTACACCTAATGGTCATGTCTCCTGCACACCTGACCACTCTGTCTCTGTGTTATGGGTGTAGACTCCTGTAAAAGTTAAAAAGGCATGAATATATTCTAAAAACTCACTTTCAGTCATTTCTAGAAGCTTCTGGAAGGAATCTTGAGGTGGAAAGTTCGCTCTCTTAAGGTTCATGCATCCCATACCTTAAGGAGCAAACCCATTGATGTGAGGAGCTTATCCCTTTGAAGTAGGATTCTATACCTTCATAGATGGGCCTATAACCTCCTCCTCTACACTATAAAATGAAGCATTGGGCTTGTTACTTAAGAGGTTAGAAAGCTGAATATTTTTGAGGTGAAATGTTGTGGGAACTTAGTCTTCTTAGTTGAGTTTTTATGAGAAGAGATTGCATACCTCTATGATCTCATTTGGAAGAGTGCAAGGCTTGTCAAAGTAAAGGAAATTCCTATTTCTGACCCTAGGAAGAGCTTGTTCAACATCAAGGCTGAAAAGGTTGTAAGGTTCTTCTACTTCAAAGTTAATACAAATAAGTTTTTTTTTCTCAATAAGCTATTGATTTATGGTTTATTTTATGGATTCCTTGATCACCATAATAGACATGATTTATGATATTTGCTATGCAGGTGCTATTTGATGTTTGCCTATTTGTGATTGCAAGTTCTCAAGGGTAACTCTTTCGAAGAATTGGAAGATGGCTACTACAAACAAGCGTTGGATCTGAGGTAGGGTCTTAACACCTCTATAGTATTTATTCATAAATCACATATGTCTAGAGAAAGATAGATTTGTTTGTCTGTTTTTTGCTAGACTATCTTCTGATACTAGGGAGATCGACCTTGTCTGCAAGATCGATTTATTCGGCCAACAATTATCCAGGATTTGAAGACCCAATTATCCTCCAAATTCGACATGAAAGATATTGGTGCTGCAAACTATATTTTGGGCATGGAAATTAAAAGAGATTGGGCAAAGAGGAAGCTCTAGTTAAACTAGAGGAAGTATGTCGAGTCAATATTGAAGATATTTAATATGCAGGATAGTAAACCAGTGAAGGTTCCTATTCTTGTAGGTGTAAAGTTATCTGTTGAACAGTGTCCCAAGATGCAAGAAGAGGAAGAGGACATGTCCTGTGTTCCATATGCAAGTGCAGTCGGTAGCCTAATGTATGCATTGGTCTATACTATACCAGACATTGCACATGCAGTGGGAGTATTGAGCAGGTTTATGTCAAAACCAGGAAAGGAGCATTGGACAATAGTGAAGCGAGTTTTCAGCTATTTGTGTGGCACTAGTGATTATGGTTTGTGCTACCAAGGAAGATTAGGATTGGGCAAAGTGTTGGATATTCATGGATTTGTTGATGCAAACTTGGCTGGAGATCTGGATCAGAGAAGATCTACAAGTGGGTATGTGTTTAACCTATTTGGAGCTGCAGTCAGTTGGATGAGTAAGAAACAATCTATAGTGGCACTATCAACTACAGAGGCAGAATACATGGCAGCCACTCATGTAAGCAAGGAAGCAGTTTGGTTGCAGGGATTGTGTTCAAGTATGGGGTTAGTATAGGGAGCTATAAGGATAGACTGTGATAGCCAAAGTGCAATTTTCTTGGCAAAGAGCCATACATATCATTCAAATACAAAGAACATTGATGTTCAGTATCACTTTGTGAGGGAAATGATAGAAGACAAAAAGGTGTTGCTGGTAAACGTGGACATTTTAAAGAATGCTATAGCTGCATTGACAAAATCTGTGAGGTCTGAGAAGTTCTCTTGGTGTAGAGAAACAATGGGCATTACGGGACTAGATAAATGACTAATCTCTCTTGTGGCCCCATATGGAAAGAAAACAACAAGTGGGGAGAATGTTGGGTTGCGTTATATTTTTTCCACAACTAGCCCACATAGTTAACTGGGGGGTTAGAGGGGGGGCAGAGTCCATCCTTCGTTGCGCTGATTACATAGCGAGGGGGTCATTGAGGGTTTAAGCGGTGCAGGTAACCCCACTCTATGGGGTCTGGGGCAGCGCCCTGGAGAATTTTGGTTTTGGAACCTATGTTAGGTTGGGTGGACCCAGCTATGGTTTTGTGCATCATTTTCGCACATGTTTTTGGACGCGATGGTTTTCGGTCCATGGTATTGGATGCTTCGGAATTTATAAATATGTATTATAACATTGAGAGGAAAATAGTAACAAATCAAGTTGGTAGTCCCGGTTTTGGGATCCAGGGGAAAATCTCTGTGTATATGTGTTTTATGTGTTATGCTCTTGCATTGTTTATTTTATGTGTTTTAGAATTCGTATGCAGATAATTTTTGTATGGGGTTAAAACCTACAAGAACACCTTCAACCTAGTAGTTATACTTTGTTCCAGCAACAACACTTCTACACTCCAGTGGAAAACCAAAAAATCGACATGTGTGAGAGAGAGATGACCCAGAAACTTCGATCTTGATCTTTCAAGCACTACTCCTTCTCTTCTTGGAATTTCACACTTCTTCTATCTCCTTCTTAGATATCGAACTTATGTGTAAGATTGTCCTCCAAATTAATTTGAACTACTTCAATATATAGGCTTCTAGTGAGGTCAAATTATCGTGTTTTAGGTCGACTTGATCTACTTGGGGCCAACTTGGTGTGGAGGTGACAAATGACTTATTTGACTCAATAATAAATCCTTTTACATGATTCAAAATGCCAAGAATGGTCTCTTTAAATGGAGAATGACTCTAATAACTCAATATAAATCCTATAAGTCCTCAATTGGGACTTTAACCTAAAACATGATGACCCAAGCATGGAACCCATGCTTTAATAAGTAGTAATAAGAATTAAAAAAATTTATTTTTTCTTCCTTTTGATAAATACATTTCATTATGGCTCAAATACAATCATGAAGATCGAACCTACTGACATTTTTCAACACTCCCTCTTAACTAGGGAGGTATTCATAAGTACATAGGAGATCCCAAAGCACATGAACCATGAAGAGTTTAGGCACACACAGTGCCACGAACTATATTCCTGACCAGGTCAATCTATCTGGGTGGGACTAACATGGACTAAAGATTTCAGCCTCTCTAGGTAGCATTAGGCTTACTTACTAACCATCAACTCATGGATCTAGGTGTGTGTCCAAGGTCAAAGATCCTTGACCAATGCCACCCTCCCAACTTTAGGATCTAGGCATCAACACACAGGCCATCCAGATGTCCTCCCACGCATTTACACAATGCCTCAACACATCAAATCTTTCTTACATCAAGCATGCTTTTCAAAAACATTGAGAGATTTACCTCAACATTCTAAACCCCAATCAGTAAAAACTTTTCAAATACTCATGAGTAAATGAAAACCTTCAGGGTTTTCTAACTTCTTGACGTTGCCTCAAAACTCATCACAGTAGGACTTCTAGGCATCCCAAACAAATATTGACAAAGGTTTCCTCAATCATTCATCTTCCTTTCCTACTTTAGATGCAATAACCAAACCCTATTTTCCTTCTTTCAGCGGAACCTCAATATTCATTCTCCAAATTTGTTCTTTAAGGTATCCATCATGACTATAATATGCCCTCCCTCTTAACCTGGGAGATATCCTTCCTTTTATCTCGACTACTTCTTAACTTAGGGAGATAAACTTCTTTCTATATCATCAGAGAATATTTCATGTCTTTCATCCTTCTTATCAGAGTCATCTAGATCATCCTCATCCATATAACTTTCTTCATCGTGCTTATAAATCAACTTTACTTACAAACATATTCATTATCTTGAAGATTGTGTACCTGCACAATTTAGGTAACAAGTACAACTAGATACATATATAAGCATGAAGTTAACCATATCATAATCATAGAAGCATTAAATGTTAGACATCAAATACCAAAACTTAGTTATGTTCATAATCAGTAAGAGGCACATACTTTTATACTTCAACTTCTTTTTCTTGGGTTAGGTTATAACCCCTAAATCACATTAGTAACTCAATCAAGATATTAGTCTCATTATATCTAGGTCCTCAATATTTCTTCCAAAGATATGAAATACTCTACTATAATATATTGCAAACCCTAGAATAAATTCAAACAAGTACACTTACAATGCATCTAACAAATTTAGAATTCATATGTTACCCTAGATTCCATTCACGAGACACTAAGCCCTATATGACAATAATGATAAAAAATCATACAAGTTTTCAACAATGTGACCAAATTCTACTAGGGTTTGTCGTAAACCCTATATTTTATCATGATAATGGAAACAACATCACCATATCCTAGAGTATCAAACTTCTACTAGGGCTTACTTACAAACCCTAGAACTTTATCAACAATTTTGGTTAGCACATATATCTAGGATTTCATATCCATGCACAAGAATATCACAATAATATCCATTAGGTAAACCTAAGACACAAATATTAAGACATTTAAAGTAAGACATATAACAATATCGATTAGGCTAGGGTTTTTATCAGATAGACAAACATACACCTAAGGTTTAATTCTTGATACATAATGGTTTTACTCATAAACCTGAATTTACCAAAACCTCAAGTTCTAGGAACACATTACCATCCAACCCTAAATGAATAGGGTTTTGATAAAAATACCAAGGCTCAACACATGACATTACCATCAAAACCCCAAACATCAAAAGAATAGTATTTTCTAGATTTCATCAGTAACCCTAAGTAGACTAGGGTTTTTCACATTAGCATTGCCATACCCTTACGTTAGGGATTTATAGAGAACCATTTAGGGTTCTACAAACATAATTATTTTAATGAGGGTAGATTCTATCTAATTATTAATCTCCTATACATGAATCTTTATGATTCAAATTCCCTAGACATAACACTTGTTAGTAATGTAAAGAATATTTCTTAGAATGAATGAGTACACCTTTATAACAAAGAGAAACAAAACTTATAGTCTAGTACGTACCTTTGTGTTTAGAAAAACATTTTAGGACATCAATTCCAATAGAGATTATATGGTTTGTCTTGTGAGGTCTTCTTCATAACCCTTGAGCATATCAACAAGTTTTTCCTAAACAAGGAAAATATAAAAGGAAATGTTATTATCATCTAGCCTAAACACATATAGATGAGAAAAGGAAAACCAAATATAAAATACAATATAAGGAGTAATATATGTATCTTTGGAAAATAACGAGGGTTCCCTCTTAATCCAATCTTGAGGGATACCTATAACTGTAACAAAATAATTCAACAATGTTTTCCCAAAAAATGTGAAACCTATAATTTATAGAAATCAAAATACAAAACAAATCAAAAACTTAGAGTAGAAAGGACTTAGTAGTATAATTCCTTTATTTCTGATTCTTTGGTCTTGTGCTTCTTTGGGGATCCTTCTTCAGCAACATATGCATGATCTCTATTTCCTTTTCTATTTCTTGAATTTTCAAGATAATCGCTTTTATAGTGACCCATCTTGTGACAATTGTAGCATTCAGTTTTGGATAGGTATATCTTCCTTCTAGGTCCTTTAGACTTCTTGAATTATCCTTTGTTCTTATGATGAGTGGAGTATGCATTTGAGACTTTTTCTTCTTCATTCTCTTTGTTGCTTACTAGAGAAATTTTCACTTCTTCCTAACTTCATGCATTCAATAGATATTCAAATGTAGGAGTATGCATCCAACTGTTAAGACTTGATGAGAAGGAACTCCATGATGTTGGTAATCCTACAAGTGCAGTGATTACAAGCTCCTTTTTTGGTACTATCTCATCAATTTCCTAGAGTTAATCTCTTAATCCATCTATTCTTACAACAAAGGATGCCACAATGTCTTCCTTTATAGATCTTATTTAATTTTTAAGACTTTTTATGTGAGCAATTAGATTCTTGATAGTGAATAATTTTGATAATGCCTGATACATTTCTTGAGCAGAGTCTACATTGGATATATAGGGGATGAGGTTATCCTTTATTCCATCCACCATTAGTTTCATGCCCAATATTTTTGTTTCCCTGAAATTTTCTTTTTTTGCATCACTTGACTCATTAGTAGGCTTCTTTACCTTTCCCTTGACTAGATACAAAACTTTATTCTTCTCAAGGATGAGGTCTATCCTCTTATTCTATGCCCTATAGTTGGATGCTCCTTCTAATTTGTTTTCTTCCTTCATTAAATTATACATTTTCCTTGAAGATGATAGACTTGACTTCTTACATGATCATTTTGATGATCCTTATTTAGATATTATTAAAACTTATTATTCTTCTTTCAATAGATCTTTGAGCTACCTTTTTCCTCCTTTTTCACCTTATATCTAAAACCATCTTAGAAAATTAGAAAGGAAAAAATATTTTATTTATGTTGATAATAATTTGTGATGTTCTTATGTTTTCTTATGTTCCTCTTTTATCTTTAGTTCATCCAAAAATTACCAAAAAAATAGTACAAAGATCATAGACACTAGATGTAGGTTGACAACCAGGGAAAAACACCTATCTGATGGGAAAACCCAGTCGACAACTCTTCCTTAATAACTTCTTGAGATAATCCAAAACTATTAACTTAGACACAGACTTCCTCCACACCAAGTCAGCCTTTTCTTCCTTCTATATAGATAATCCTTTCAATAATAAATTCGACCTAGCAACAACAACTTATAGCAACAACAGAGCTTCAATCCAGCTGTTATAGACATATTTGGGCACTGCAACCCCAATCACATATGTCCATAAACCAAGGGCATATAAACCCCTAAAAGTGTTGTTTCATACCCTAAAGGATCAAGGTCAACTGTTTACATCATTTCCCAGAAGTTCTCCTTGAAAAACTACTTAGAACTGGTCAAAACTGGACCATACTGACTGCTCCATGCTAAGGGTGCAATGCATACTAAAAAGCCCTTCTGTAGGGTGTGATGAGAAAGAGTAGACAAATGGCAGAGGCAGTTTGCTAGGTGGAAACCCAGAGAATCTTCTAGAAACTACTCATATGACACTTGCCTCTCTGAATTCGCCCAAGGATGAGTAAGAGATCATGAAATCTCCAAGTGGAACCAAGAACTATTAGTGAAATGACACTAATCAAAATCCCAGAATTTGACTCACCCCCATACAAATATCTATATACGGGTCCCTCATCCTAGAGATCCAGAGGCTGGAATTTTGTATTTTGTAAGGAAGTGATGTTGATTTCTCTGTGAAGCACTATATTGTTGGGTGATCTAGCTTTTCATGAGGTGAAGAGGGCTTTCATGCTGGGAGGATGGCACTGGATCAGACAGCTAGGTTGTAATCCTCTCCTCTACTGCTTCTATCAATAAAGCTATTTTAGTTTTTCTCGATATGCTTGTACATTTCTGAATCTTGTGTTTGTTTATACATTTGTATGGTTAATGTACATCTGATCCTATATTGTTTATGCTTATAGATCTCTATGCTTTGATGGTATTTTGTTGCTTTGACTCTACAGGTGTTCTTTGAAGCGAGAAAAGTGAGAAAGGAGTGGTGAAAGCTCTATCAAAGGAGCGAGGAAAAAAGTAAGGAGCCAAGCGAAAGACTGAGGTTGGTACTCTCTGCTTCTCTCTCATCTATCTTTGATAAAGGAAAACACAAGTTACTTTGAATTGTTTGTTTCTAAGATAGCTACTCATATTAGTGGGACTAGCAGCTCTAAATAGACACTAGTTGTCCTGGAAACAAAATGGCGACTCCACTGGTGAACAAATAGTTTGTTTGTTTGTTACTGTTTTTTGCTTTATAAACTACAGACGAACCCTGAAGTCAAGCTAGCTAGCCTTCGAACTGCTTTTGCTATGCAACTGCAAAGTAGATCAATGTTTCTTCAGTTAACCTCCGGGTTGGTTTATGAACTGAACATCTGACTTGCAAACATCCTAAGAGCCCTAGTGGTAGCTCAATAACCTCATTAGATAAGCCCCTATACATTGTGTTTACTACCTATCATAAGCTCAGCCTAAACCCCTGAACTTAGCTACAAACTATGGGTAAAAACCAAGCTCAGTCTCGTCCCTGGACCATCGCACTATCTCTCATTGGCAGTCTGGATGCATCACACCTCCCATGTGCTGCAGGTGAGATGCATCCCTGTTTCCCTTAAGGATAGGTGCGATGATAGAGTGAGACTATTTTTGCCTCTAGATTTTGGTTTTTTCTTCATTGTTTTCAGCTCTATTCAGTAGTTTTGTTGTCTATGATCAATGTATCACTGTTGAAACCTTCTTCCTTTACATTATTCAGCCTCCATTGATAAGGAATTGTGAATGTTTTTTAATGTATTTTTCATCATTTATAGTCCTCCTTTGCAAAAAGTAGCTTAATCGAACTGTCGTCTTTTGATTTGGTGTCACAACTGTCATTTTTAGCCAAGAAAAGAGTGTCGTATCTTCCTCTTTTAGATAGTTGATTACACTTTTTCCAATGCATTTGATTTGAGTTATCAATTCTTTGAAGTGTCAAAAATAGTTTTGCTTTCGAAATTGAAAGTGTCGTCTTAGTCTTCCTTTCGTTTTTGAAAAGAAATTGCGAAAGTGTCGCTTTGAAGAAAAGTAGTTCAGATATGTACTTAGTTTTCTTTTTGTCATTCTCACATTAAGGAAACTGAAAAACAAATACATGCATGTGCATTTGCATTTAGACTGCATGCGGAAATTGATTTATAAAAATTTCATTTTAGTGTGTGCTCTCTGCTCTATGTTGAAATAATTTTACTCTTCTTTCCTTAGTAGCTAGGATTTTCATTGCTAAAAGAAAATAAACGATTGTTTATCATCTTAGATTGCATATTTAGGAATTGTATATCTACACCACACAGTGAACCTTGAAAGGAAAACTTCTTAAGAAAGATCAACTATAAAATAAACCTCAATGAACATAAAAACTCTTTGGAACCTAACGCACAACATCTAGAAGTCTAGGCTAGAGACGTATTCCAGTGTCGTAAAGCCTAGTAACTATCATCTTCATTGTAGGTTGGGTGATTCCTCCTCTTTGATACGACAAGTACCAGTACAGCCTTGTGCTCCCACATACCATCGAGTATATATTGGGGGACTACAATAGGTTGATATTCTTTATCCTTAGGAAGTTGTGTCTACTGCCCTATCGATCGCAATGCATTGAACACAACATTCGGGAAGATTGACTGCCGTACATAAAAGTATATTACAGTTTTGCAATTGGTTTGGTAATCCCTCTGTCTAGACTTCCAAAGTAGTCACTTTCACTCCTTTTCAGACTCCTTAAAAGAAAAGGTCCATCTGAGCACTTTTCACTTTAGGCTCATTAAAAATCGAAGGCGACTAGAGTCATCTTTAGCTTTTTCTCGACTCTTAAAAATTGAAATAGCAAGTTGTGTCAAATCGTCATAAAATTCATTTAAATCAGAATAACATCATTGTTCCCTCGTTGGTCTTAGGTTGAGAAAATGGAGTCCACCAATCAAGGATTTCCCCTAGTCCTTTCTCTTCTTGGGGAGATATTGGTGCTCCATACATGGCTACATTGTCCCTCCCAGGACTCACAATTGGGCTACCAATATTGCTATTCTCGACCTCTGTCATTCAAAACACTATAATTCCTGAGTAATAAAATCAGTAACCAGATGATATTGGAGTTTTTCCCCCACCTTCTACTTCGTTTGTTTCTCCCTCTCCTTCTTCCTCTTCCCTTGTTGAAACTAGTAACACCAAAAACCAAGTAACTGAGAAGAAGAAGAAAGGGAAGGAGAAGAAGAAGAAGAAGCCAATGATGAAAGGGGGAAATCATGCATAATCTAGTGAAAATCCACACACTGCACCATCCAAAACTAAATCTCCATGTGTCATTTGCAAAGGAGACCACTATCATCGAGATTGACCTTGCATCCCGTAGATCTTGAGAGATTGGTCTCCTCGCTTGCACAATCCGGTGTCTTCAACCTTTGTCGATCATGTTGAAAGTACACTATCAACTAGTGAAAACAAAGTCAATGGATAGAAAGGAAGATCTAAATTTTCTTGTAGGCTGTGTGAAGGCAATCATGCCCTCCACCATTGTCCTTTTTTAGATGAAGCTAAAAGAGTCTTGGATAATTGTCCTGCTTCACCACAGCAACTTCCACCTGGATACAAGAAACTCTTGCCAAGTCCATCACTAGTTGAAAATCTGACTAACACACCTCTTTTATCGGTCGAAGTGCCTATCATTGAAGATAAACCCTCTGAGTCCACACTGAACCAAAGTCAACAAGTCGAGATGGTAGTCAACCCAGTCTTGTCTTCAAAAGGTCCACCTTTAGATGATACAGTCTCCAAAGAGAACGAGAATGACACCATTAAAATTCTTTTTTGTTAACACAGACTCCGATGAACATGGGGTCAATCTACACATCCCTTTACCACTGGAAGGAAGTTCCTTAGTTCAAGAGATTCATTCGTCCATTTATTTGGTCCCTCCCCCAAGCAATCTAGTCCTTTCCTTTGATTGGAATCTACTAGCGAGACCCCGCCTACCATCTAATGTACCATTCCAGATCATAGTACAAGCTTACAGAATGATCATGGTTGGCACTATCATAGATGAAGGGGCTTCCATGAGTATCCTTTCCTCAACTGCTTGGAAAGTGCTTGGTTCGCCATCACTTCTGCCTGAGATTCGAAATCTGTCAAGCTTCAGTAAAAGAACCAGTCGACCATTAGGGATCCTTCCAAATTTTCCTATAACTTTGAGAAGGAAAACCATTCATCTGAATGTGATGGTAGTCTAAGGGCCACTAGATTACAATCTACTCCTTGGGTGTGACTACGTTTATAGCATGGGAGCTATTGTTTCCTCACTCTTTCGAGTGATGTGTTTCCCGTATGAAGGCAGAATGGTCTAGCTCGTTGACTAGCTTTCATTCCCTGGTTCAAACATGGCTACTAGTCAAATGCCATCCCTAAATGGTCTTTTTACACAAGGAATGTTTCATCAACCTCCAGTCCGTCCACCTGATGACCGTGAGTGATTCAGTGAATGTGACTAGACCCAGGAGGCACGCGCCCTGGCCTGCTTCAGCAGGAAAACCCCACATATAACATATATTTGCTCATAGGATATATGACCAATCTAACACACTCGTCCATTTAGGAAAATGGGATCAGTCTGGGAAAATATTTCCTCATCGAAGGTTATGTGATTGGAATCTCACACCATTCACCTTTGTCTATTTCGATGGACAGAGCTAAGGAAGTGTTTTGTCTAATCCGCATATGAAACAACCTTGCTTTAATGCAAAAACTTCCATATGGTAACCTGGAAACTCCACTTTTCTTTATACCTGGGGGCATGCACCCCTTTTTTACAAAAGTAAAAAGAGACCAACGTAACTCTAACCCCATAGTTTTTACTAACTTCAACTGCTTAAGTTAGGTGATTAGTCTGGTCCACCAATCACCTTTGCAAGGGCCAACGGCACCAACAAAGTAAAGGAAATTTTTCTATGAAACTATCCTACCTAACCTCAGTAGTTTATTAACCCTTAGGACAGTAGTTGGTCGTTCCTATCTTGCATACAAAAAGCTATGAAGCAAAGTTTCGTTTGGGGCAAGCTCCCTAAAAAATGAACCTACTAATGAGAGACATCCTTATTAGATGACTGGCATGAACAAGTTTATGCAAAGTTCAAGCTCGTTAAAAAATAAACCTAGCAATGAGCATATGTTCCCCCAAAGTTCAAGCTCATTAAAAAAAAATGAACCCACCTTCGGTAAATAACCTTTGTGATTGCATTGCTATCAGCTTTTGAGCCTTGGTCATGTTCTTACCATCACCTCCACTCTTTTAGTTGATCATATGCCTCCACTTGATTGTTTACCCTTTTGAGGAATAACTGCAACAAGTGATACTGTTAGCCACCTTCTTTACACTGTCATGATTGAAAAGTTCCAAACCTCACCTGGAACCAGCTGCTACCTGAAAATATCACTCGTTCCTCAAAAATGAGTCTCTCTTAAGCTCGTTTTAGACTCGTAAAATATGAAATGATTGTCGAGCAATTGGCCTCTCCATCTCGTTAAAGTGATTGGAAGTGCCATCCCTCCTCTATATTTTAATCTTTTTGGACCTGAGGGATCATTACACAAAAAGATTGAGCGCTTGTCTTTCTCGGCTTGCTAAAGTGATCGGAAAAGTCATCCCTTTCATATGATTTTATACTTTTTTGAACTTAAGGGATTATATTACGAAAAAGGACTACTAGAGTTTCCTTTTCATCTATTTTTCGACTCTCCAAAATTGAAAAGGACCGAGTTATCTTTGTCATTAAACTCGTTAAAACAATAGCGACAAACTTGTCCATATGGACAAGAGCGAGTTTCACTGTCACTAGGCTCGCTAAAACATAACGATAGGTTTGCCCAAAGGGAAAATTATAGAACAAGAATATGTTATCCTCCTCAAGCTTGACAAAAATAAAGAGGTACTGGTCAGCAATGACTGGGGAAAAATTGGGAAGAAAACTTGAAGAACTTCATTGGTAGCAGGTCGCTCTTGAACATGACACTTTCACTCCATCACCATGATTGAGTCGGGTTGGGTTATTCCATTCACTGTTCATATCACCATTGGTCCTCCGTACCATCCATTTTTGGGGTTAACGCTACCAATCCATTTCAGTGTCACCGATATGTTCAAGAGAAGTCACTCAGAAAATTCACCAACCCAGCTAATGCCTCATCCACTGCAATACCTTCACGCTCCATTTTTCATGACCGCCACCCTGAACTTTGTATCATTAGATCATTTTCACCTCTGCAAAATCATTTTCTCTGTTTCGTGTCGTAGATGTAGGATTAATTAAGGCCCTCTTATGATGGGTCACTTCTTCTCGACATCAGCTTATTATCCAAGAAGTTGACTTAGGAACAACCCTTTCAGTACTTTGAAGCTTGCATGCCTCAATGGCAAGTTTCTCACTTCCGGCGAAAGGTTGACATCAATGGCCTTCGACCGAAATATTTTGCATGGTGTTCGACATCAACTCATGTATTCACACCACATGAATTGTACTGCAGTACCTTGAGGGTCATTATCATTATCGGTGATTCCTCTCACGCCTATTAACAACTTACATCATTGGCTAGTAATTAGGCAATGTCTTTCCATGTTCGACACCAGAACATCTTTTCACATGGATTGACTTGTACTTCAGGTGAAGATTAAACGAGTTTGAAGACCCTGGATCTAGTTTCATCCATTCGGTCTACGATATATTCTGTAACATAAAGAAATCAAATGTACTCCATAGCTGCACAAATAATCATCCAAGCTAAAGGATGATGGCTCTACCAAAATCATCAGTCTGCCACACAGACAGTTATCTATCCTATGTACATGAAAATGAATTTATAAAGCTGAGCATGGAAATGCCTACCTCAGCTAGATCATGAAAATATTATGAAGATAATGTATTGTATTGTATCATATTACAGGTCACCTTCCAGTTCGAAAAACCTTGGATCCTCATGATAAAGCATTTCACCCGACATTAGAAGATTTACGAACTCATGCTTTAGGGGGAAACTGTTATAAACATATTTGGGAACTACAACCCCAATCACATATGTCCATAAACCAAGGGATTATAAATCCCTAAAAGTGTTGTTTCATACCCTAAAGGATCAAGGTCAACTGATTACATCATTTCCCAAAAGTTCTCCCTGAAATACTGCTTAAAACTGGTCAAAACTGGACCATACAAACTGCTCCATGCTAAGGGTGCGATGCATCTCACCTGCTGCACACAAAGGGTGCGATGCATATTGAAAATCCATTTTGTAGGGTGTGATAAGCAAGAACAGACAAATGGCAGAGGCAGTTTGCTAGGTGGAAACCCAGAGAATCTTCTAGAAACTACTCATATGACACTTGCCTCTCTGAATTCGCCCAGGGACGAGTAAGAGATCATGAAATCTCCAGGTGGAACCAAGAACTATCAGTGAAATGACACTAATAAAAATCCCAAAAGCTGACTCAACCCCTTGCAAATATCCATATATGGATCCCTCATCCTAGAGATCTAGTGGCTGGAATTTTGTATTTTGTAAGGAAGTGTTGTTGGTTTCTCTATGAAGCACTGTATTGTTGGGTGATCTAGATTTTCATGAGGTGAAAAGGGCTTTCATGCTGGTAGGATGGCGCTAGATTAGACAACTGGGTTGTAATCCTCTCTTCTACTACTTCTATCAATAAGCTATTTTAGCTTTCCTCCATATGCTTGTATATTTTTGAATCTTGTATTTGCTTATACATTTGTATGGTTAATGTACATCTGATCCTATATTTTTTATGGTTATAGATCTCTATGCTTTGATAGTATTTTGCTGCTTTGAATCTACAGGTGTTCTTTTAAGCGGGACAAATGAGAAAGGAGTGGTGAAAGCTCTATCAAAGGAGGGAGGAAACAAGCAAGGAGACAAGTGAAAGACTGAGGTTGGTACTCTCTGCTTCTCTCTTATCTATCTCTCATAAAGGAAAACACAAGTTACTTTGAATTGTTTGTTTCTAAGATAGCTACACATCTTAGTGGGACTAGCAGCTCTAAATAGACACTACTTTCCTGGAAACACTAGCAACGACTTCGACCCAACACTTAGCCCAGCAACAACTTCGACCCAGCAGTTAGTCTAGCAACAACTTCTACCTAGTAGTTAGCCCAGCAACACCTTCAAAAAAATAGTTATACTTTGATCTAGCAGCATCACTTCAACCCCTCAGTGGTAGACCAGAAAAGCCACATGTGTGAGAGAGAGATGTCCCAAAAACTTCAATCTTGATCTTTCCAGCGATTCTCCTTCTCTTCTTGGAATTTTGAACTTCTTTTGGCTCATTCTTAGATATTTAACTTGTGTGTAAGAGCATCCTCCAAATTAATTTGAACTGCTTCAATACATAGGCTTCTGTTGAGGTTTCATTACACTATTTGAGGTCGACTTGGTGTGGAGGTGATAAATGACTTATTTGACTCAATAATAAATCTTTTTACATGATTCAAAGCCCAATAAGGGTCTCTTTAAATGGAAAATAACTCTAATGACTCAATATAAATCCTAGAAGTCCTCAATGGGAACTTTGACCTGAAACATGATGACCCAAGCATGAAACCCATGCTTTAATAAGTCATAATAATAATAGAAAAAATTTATTTTTTCTTTATTTTGATAAATACAATTTCATTATGACTCAAATACAATTATGAAGACCGAACCTAGTTACATTCTACAAAACCCAACATGCGATGCCCCCTTAGGAATCAAGCACCCTGGTGTGCCCAGCACACAATGCCCCCATGGGCATCAGGCATCCTGGCCTACCCAGAACACAACACCCCTATGGGTGTTGAGAACCTTGGCATGCCCAACACGCAATGACCCCATGGGTGCCCAAGCACCCCGCCTTCATGCGGGTGTGCCCATGGCACCGACATTCACCCTGTTGTGCAAATTAGTGAACATAAATCATTAGCTCATCAATGAAAATAAAATATTATCATTTCCATGTTTCATGATCAATATTCAATTATAAACTAGCTTTTAACACCTAAATATTAATTTGCTTAATTTTCTAAAAATATTTATGAGACCCCCTAGTGGGAACTTTATTCATGAATAGTCATGGACCAACATTACTTCTTTTGTGTGGGCACCCCTTGCCAAGTCAGTCTGAATCACTAACTCGTCATAGGAGTGCCACTACCAGGTGGGTGCCCTAGTGTTCCCAGCATGTGATGCCCCCATGGGAACTCAACACCCTGGCATGCCCAACACATGAAGCCCCCATGAGGCATGGGTGCCCTAGCATTCCCATCATTCAACATGCCCATGGGTGCCCCACCTTCATTCATTCATCAATGACAACAACCTATTATAATTGTTTAGTACCATGTAGCATAATCAATCAATTATAAACAGAGTTATTACACCCAAACATTACTTTAGTCAATTTTCTAAAAATCATTATGAGAGCCCTTGGTGGGAACCTTTTTCATGGGAAGTTATGGGTTGACCTTATTTTTTTTATGCGGGCCCCCTTGCAAAGTTGAGTTCACCCACAAACTTGTTGCACGGGTGCCCTTGTCGGGTGGGCGCCCTAGCATTCCCAGCACGCCATGCCCCCATGGGCACCCATGCATCCTACCTTCATGTGGGTGCACCCAGGGCACATGCGTTTACCCTATTGCATAAATTAGTGAAAAAAAATAATTATCTCATTAATGAAAGCAAAAAAATATCATTTGTTATTTCCATGTTGCATGATCAATAATCAATTGTAAACCAACTTTTGACACTTAAACATTAATTTACTTAATTTTCTAAAAGTCATTATGACAACCCCTTGTGGGAACTTTTTCTATGGGAAATCATAGGCTGACATTAATTCTTTTGTACAAGCACCCCTTGCCAATTCAAGCCAACACACCAACTTTTTGTACGGGCCCCCTAGCATGCCCAACACGCGATGCCCCCATGGGAACTCAGGTGCCCTGCCTTCATTCGCTCATCAATGAAAACAAAATATTATAATTTTTTAGTACCATGTTGCATAATCAATCAATCATAAACCAAATTTTAACACCCAAACATTAATTTAGTCAATTTTATAAAAATCATTATGAGACCCCTTGGTGGGAACTTTGTTCATGGGAAGTCATTGGCTGACCTTACTTATTTTATGTGGGCACCCATTTTCAAGTCGGGTCAACCCACCAACTCGCCGCACCGGCACCCCTACTAGGCAGACATCTTAGTGTGCCCAACTCGTGATGCCCCCAAGGGCACTCGGGCACTCTGCCTTCATGCGCATGCGTCTAAGATGTGTCCATTCACCCTGTTGTGCAATTTGGTCAACACAAATCATTAGCTCATCATGAAAATAAAATATTATCATTTTTTATTATGTCCATGTTGCATAATCAATCAATTATAAACTGTCTTTTAACACCTAAACATTAATTTAGTAAATTCTCTAAAAATCAGTATGATATATCCTAGTGGGAACTCAATTCATGGGTGGTCATGGGCCGATATTACTTCACATGTCTACTCGACCTCCATGTTTCCCAGTTCACCTAGTGCCCAACTCATTTGGTTACGTCTTCCTAACGAACCATAAAAGTGAAAATTGGAAATTATGGTATAAACATAGATGCGTTTATCTTCATTGCAAGAATAATATATTCTCTACTTAACAAGTCCATCCATGTGAAGGTAGAAGCTCATATGGCCCCTCCCCCTTCACATCACTCTCAATTCCCCATACCCAATCTATCTATTATAATAAATTTGAAGGAAACACAATAAAATTCAAACATAAAAACTAGGAAAATAAAAATTTAAGGTGAACGAAAGATAACAAACCAACTGAAAACATATAAATATATACCTCATACTTTTCAACTTTTTGATATCATTAATATTCTTCCTCTTCCATCTCATCATTTGTATCATCCAATTCAGAATTCATGTACAAAGGATTCACCATATTAGCATCATCATCATTATCATCATCTATACCATCATATGGAACATGCTCTTCTAAATTTGGTTCAACCTCTTCAAGTTCTTCATTTGACACAATGTCAATATCAGATAGTTCATAAAAATTAACATTGTCTTGATTAACATATATTCCTTGAAATTCTTCAACATCTTCATCTAACACTATATGAACCCCCTGCTCCTCCACATCATCTTCTTCTTCATTTCATCTTCTTTTGCTACATTATACTTTACAGGCCTTCCTCTGGGATCATATCTAACAACATATGACCAACTCGCTTTCCTGAAATGTCTACATAAAATACTTGTTCACATTGGTTTGAAAGAACATATGCCTATGATACTGGCTCAATATTCCTTATATCAACCATGGTAAATTCGTTAGCATGCTCAATAATAGTTCTATCAAGGTCGTGTAAATGGATTCATAGCCTAAACCATTTGACAAAACTATTTTGAAGGATTCAATGTCACGCTCAAGTACATCATGCAGATAACTATAATATCAATTCTCAGAGAGTTTTGTATGTTTGTCACCTCTAGAGGAAACATTGATAACTTGAAATATTGTAGTTATCCCACTATCAGAAGTTTTCATCTTTTCATCAAACTTTTTGATGTGAAATTTGTGGCCATTGCACCACATTTTGTTGTGGTGTTTCAACTGCAATACATCAAACATATAAAAAATGCATTAGCAATTAATAATAGCGCATATATATACTTTCAAATTTTGAAAATTAAGAAAAAAACGTGCCATATGCTACATCAATATAATTGAAAAAAACCTAAGTAGTATGGGTGAATATGCTTGCCAGATAATCTTTTAAAGCTGATATGATAAATCAATTTCCCTCTGTGTAAGATTGATATCTCTACTGTGTTGAGCTTCTTTGACCAATGAAGGCACACCATACCATGATAACCTACCATTATTTGCTTGTTTTCATCATTCAATCCATACCTTCATCCAATATTTATTGTTCACAATGTATAAATGTATTGCATCCCATGCTTGACTGAATGTATTAAAAAAAAAAAATCACATATATATTATATTAGTTACCATGTTATACCTTCATAAAAATGGATTTTGCAGGAATAGTAAAAATTAAATAAGTATGATATGCATAAAAACAAAAAATTCAAATGTGTTATAAATCTCCACTATCTACTTACATATCACTTTGTTCATTCTACCTTTCCCCAATAGGTGCTCCCCTTCAAAATTGTGCACGGAGTTGACATCCCAAATTTGATCCAATACGTTAATATTTTTTCCTATTTCATCACTATATTGATGAATATAAGCCATGGTTTGATATACCATATACCCCTCTACCATAAAATCCTCAGGGCATGTTCTTTGTCTGAAAAAATTCTTCAATGATTTCAAGTGCCTCTCAACCATACACATTGATCTTGTGTGTATAGGTCCACACTTGTCAATCTCCTTGACTTGGTGTATGAGGTAGTGTTCTTATGCATTGAAAAATTCCAAAGGTAGATACTTTTTCATTTCACACATTAGACAAGGAATTTGTTTTCTCCAATACTTTAAATATTCTTTATCGATTCTTTAGATGGAAACCATCTACAAATGAAGCAATAAAATCATGGGTTTCAACAAAAAAGGAATAGTATAGTACATGATGACAAGAAAAACACATGCAGTGAAAAATATGCCACATGCCAATTGAACAAATTACACTTTGCACATAAATCTCCACTAACCTCGTGTATTTGCCAATATCATATATAACTTTCTTGACATTGTTTTCAAAGTTTTCTAGGAGATATAAAGGTAGAACATATTGTAACAAAAATAATGATCGATCATTATTTTTTCCCAAATTAGTAGAAAAAAACACTAATTAACAAGATGTTTCACCAATGCATATAATATATATACACCAAAATAATTACCTCAATGAACATATGCCAATCATGAGTTTTTACCCCACCTAATTCACCTTTCTTTGTTAGAATATTCTTTATGTTTGAAAAAAATCTAGTTGGAAATTTATTTTTTTCAATAACCTCTTTAACATGCTTGCTTTGTTTCTTTGTCAATAACCAGGGAAGGGTGCTTATATTTTGTCTGTCTCCATCACTATTTGAATGAATCACACATTGAAATGTGTGGTTGGCCTCCTTAATGTCATTACGAATATTGACAATTTTTTCTTTATCTCTCCTTCCATCTAAGATTCACCATAAGGTCTTTGTTACATTCTTCCCGATGTGTATTGTATCAAACAAATGAGCAATCTTTAGTTGCTCATAGTATGGGAGTCTATTGAATTTCTCAAGATAAATTTTCATTCATCATGGAAGTTACCTGTTATTGATGCCTTCAAAACCTATAACATGAATCATAGATAAAGATATTATAAAAACAATATAACATGTCAATTAGTAGAGTGAAGAAAATCCCATAAAAAAAGATAAAATAATCCAAACATATAATGTTTATTGATACATAGGAAATTCAATTCATACATTGATAGACTCTATTATATTGCAACTTCCATGCACAGGGTGTTATTCTTTGTGTTCTTACTCCATTCTCTTCTTTCCCATTGAAAACATGTTTTTCAGTACTTTGGTACCTATGGTTATTATAAAGGAAGTTTCTATACTCATCAAACACCTCCTTTTCTAAGCTTCTTGGACGATGAGATTTAATCTTAGGACCACAAATCAGAAAATAAAAATTACCCTTTGTTTGAAGTCCTAAAAGAGATGGAATAATTTTTATATCAATTATTTTATGTACAATGAAGTTTGAACTATTTAAAAAACATACTTGAAATGAACTTCATAAAATTAAACATTATTAAAGTGCAGAGTAACGTTATAACATACCACAAAAATGTGTTAGCCCTAGGGCATCATGAATTGTTCATACAAGCATTGCATGGAATTCAAATTCCCTTTGTGCAATTACTAGCCTAGAGATATCATACATAGTGAAATTGTTCCATAAATCCACTAACTCATCGATAAGAGGCTCGATATATACATTCATATCTTTGACCTAGTACTTACCCAATTGATTGAACATACAATACATAACTACTACATATATGAGTAAATAAAAAAAATTATAAGGAATAATTATAAGGAATAATTTAACATATATGAGTAAATTAAAAAATATTTATATAGGATATAATAATGAAAAACAAGAAAAATAAGATGTTATTGTGATAAAAAATAATATATATATATTCTAAACAAATTAATACCTAGAACAATCATTGTCAACATTATGTGCTCCCCCTTTATTGACTTCCATGGAGGAATGTTATTGTTGATAACAAAAATGGGCCACACCAAGTAAGTAGATCTAGCCTCTCCAAATGGATTGACACCTCCAGTTGTTAATGAAATCCTAAGATTATGAGGTTCTCTTTTAAACTCTGCCCACTTTTCCTCTATATTCCTAAATGCAGACCCATATGTGGGTATTCGAATAACATTATCTTCACTTCTATTCCTTGCATGGTAATCCATAACTTTTGATATGCTTTTGCGCCTGAACAATTGTTGTAAATGTGGAATTATAGGAATATAATGAGGAACCTTTCGAGGCACTTTCTTTGTTACTTTATCGGTTTGATATCTACTTTCATCACATTTTGCACATTTATATTTCAACGCATGTTCTTTATAATCGATACTAACTTCATTAGGGGCATGCATGAATAGCTTGATACTCCATTCCAATATATTTCATAATGGTATGTAAATATCAATACATACGAGGTAAAATATTTGACGCTGGTAACAAAAATTCACCCAATAATCTAGAACATAAAAAAAATAGTATTGGTTAATGTAATAAACAATATTAATCATACATATTGCATCCAAATGTTACAAATTAATAAAATTATGCAGATCAACGTACTACCATTATAAACAATGGAAAAATAATTTATTTATCATATATATAGTACTAAATGTCACAGAAAATCACAAGTTAATCTTGAAGAGCACATGCTTCACTTCCTCTTGGATTCCATTTCAAAACTCCAACATTGCTCAACCGATTTTGATTATGTTATAGGAGATAATTTGGTGTCATCCTTTACTCAAATTTTTTCGAATTATCTATTGTTGGTTGTATTGAACCAAATTTGTGATGTTTCAATTTTTTCAATCAATTATGTGATACATGAATTGTGCATACCTAGACAATGCCGTATTACTCTTGTAGACATTGAGGCTATTAAGTGGCTACATTGGCTTTATAACTTCATCCAGCAGTCATTGAACCAACACGGGTTAGGATAGGTATAAGAGTAGCATAGATTTCAATTTAGATCTTATTCTTAGAATAAGAGCATGAATTATTTCAGCTTATCTTTGCATTTTTAATAAAATCCACCATATGTTTATTATATTTTTTGTTGTTGTTTACGATACTTCCAATTTTATTTTCTTGTACGCATGAATTTTTTTTCCTTTTGACTAATGTCTTTTGCTTAATTTTTGAACATAAATCTTGGCTTAATTATACCTTACTTTCATTTTCATAAGCAAGCCATGTGTAGAAATTTTTGTTTCAATCATTCACTTTGACATCCATGGCTAAAGACTGAAAGAGCACAACCTTAGGCTTCCGAACTTTGAATTTTCAAAGAGTTGTGGAAGGATATCCATAATATTTGAAATGAAGATGGACCCTATAGCACGAAGTGGATTATCTTTTGAATTTTGTGCACCCCAACAACGAATTGAAATAAGACATCATAATGCAGAAAATTGTTCAAATTTATACGAGTAGTTGAGAAAATTGATCATGAGTACGCTTTCAAGCTCAACCAAGTTTACACCGCATGAAAAGAATAGTAGAAAATCAATTCACTTACACAAGTATTATTTTTTCATGTGGAATTTTATGCTTAGAGAAATTCCAAAGGAAGAAGATTACAAACAAACTCGCTGAGACATTTGTATGCATGCATAGTGTAAGAATTGACAAATTGATTTAAAATAGACAACAAAAGAGGTTAGAGCAAGAGTTTCCTTAGATTTGATCATGTCTAATTTGAAAACAATGAACTTTATGAACAATAACCTCAAGTTCATGTGATGCGGGAAAGTGTTCCCTCTGCGGACAGAGACAACCCCTCTAGCCTTAGAGTGGATCTAATCACAAACAAGGAGAAATCAACAATAGCTTTCCTTAAACAGTTAAAGTTGGAGGCCTACCTCAACCCGTGGTCGATGGAGTTCCATTGCGCTGCTCCAGCGTCCGCTTCCTTCTCCTCAACGAGTGATCAACCTGAAACAAAACAAAGGAAATACAACAAAGCACGTAACCGGATACAACGATGAACTATTTACTCACAAAGTCAAGAAGTCATGAGCTATCAAGTACATTACATACAAGACATAGGAAAACATCATTGATTGCATTAATAATTAAATAAGAGTCAGCGTACAACCAAAGTCTTGACGTCACAAGCCTTCTCAGAAGGAGTCCAGCCAGCATGTTCTTCAAGCATTCACTCTTTGAAAATGGATCTCCCAACATACAAGAGCTCTCTCACTCATAAGTTTTACACAAGATCAAGGGCACTTCACAACCTTCCACAAGCAATCAACAATCCCACACTTATCACTCTCACACCAGCTATCTAGCAAACTCACAAAACACTAACAGCACTGCTCAACTAGCCAACTATCAAAAACTCTGGAACTAGCAATGCACATCAATGGTGAGTGTTTAAATAGGAGAAGGAGTCTCCATGAATGGGGGAAGGGAGAGCTTATCACCAAGGAAGGTAGCACAATTGACAGAAATGCCACACCAGGGAAGGAAGGGTGACATAAAAAAGGCCAACAACCAGGTCTGAAGTCATCTGGAAGGCCGGCTGTTGGAACAATTCGCCCAATCTGGATCATTGCGGGTAGAGAATTGAGCTTTAGCGCCGACGTCGTAGGTGATCAATGAAGATAGTCAGATCATCACCGAAGAGACCACGTAGCCCCACATTGGTGTCTAAAATCGAGTCATCGCGGGAATCAGGTGTACTTCCGTGCTGGCAGCACGGTCGGTTTGTCCATGAGCATCGTTCAGCACGTTTATTCAACCAACATCCGCGATGAGGCAAACAAATTTGGAAAAATGGGTCAATTTGTAGTTTAGGAGAGCATTTTTCTGTCATAAGCATGTTTGACTTGGACACATAACATAGCGAGAAGACTGGGAGTGAAAGCGGTGACAAATTACTATGTAACAGATGCCCCCTAAAGTATGAAGCTCGAGAGAGTGGGAGGGGTGTAATGCTTTACAAAACCACTAAGCTGGAACACTGTCTAGAAGAACCTGCACGCAAGTACAATATCTCTGATAGTGAAGTACATGTCGTCTAGGCATGGACGCAGCCATCCAAAAAGACTCATAACTCAGGTCTGTGGTATGGACGCAACCATCCAGCTAATGAGACCATGGTAATGATAAAGGTATGGGCGCAACCATCCATAAAGACTCAGGTATGGGCGCAGCCATCCATCAATGAGGCATGTAATCACGAACCAATCCACGCAGCCCGAACATATGTAATCTAAGTTCGGGGTCTTGAACCCAACCGACCATAGTACAAATTCTAACATGCGAATAGATGTGCTGAGGTCGAGCATGATAGAAAATCGTTTGATTACTGGTCGATGATGAAACCATTAACAAGTGCGAGAGAAACCACCAATGATGCCAATGGTTCTCAAGGTACTGTCCAGTACAATCCACGAAGTGCAAAGAACGAGCTGAAGTCGAACACTCGTGGAATCACCCGATCGAAAACCAATGATGCGAATCGACCGTTAGGTGCGAAGAACTTGCCATTGAGGCATGCAAGTTCTGAGGTACCAAGGGGGATCTCTAGATCAATCTCCTAGATAATGAGCTGATGTCGACAGGAGACGACCCGTAATAAAAAGGCCATAACGTTTCCCCCATCAACGAAATGAGATAACGAACAAGTGGTAGATGGTAAAACAAAGTATCAGAGAAGAAGACAGAGGTGTAAACTGCAGAAGGATTATACTCTTGAACATGTCGGCGACACGACTCTGGAGGGTGGTAGCTTTCAGGTACCAAAGTATCAGAGGCTTAATGACAATGGCATGAATCAGATGGAATGAGGCTAAATGACAACCCAAACCCACGGAAGGCCAAATGACGATGTATGGATGTCCCAACCTGGCAGGAAGTAGAAGTGTCGATGTTCAAGAGTGACTCACTGCCATAGACAATCGATGGTAAACCTGTTGTTGAATCGAACCTAGTAATAGTTTAATGAGCCCTAGGGAGGAGAAGCTCAAGTCTCGTCATGGTGTTGAGTCCAATGTCGTCAGATTTTAACGAGTCTGACATAGTTAAAACTCAGAGTCTTTTTCATGTTTAAGGAGTTTGAAAAAGACACGGAAAAGGAAACTCCAAGGGGGTCCTTTTTCGTAAATTTGTGTCTCTCGAGCCCGAAAAAATATAAAACGATATTCGAAAGAACCGCCCGACCATTACGATCGAGGAGTACTTTTTGTGATTAGTGACTTCGACTAGAAAAAGTAAAAAAGCGACCGAAATCACGTTGTTTCTTAACCGATAACGAGTCTGAAACGACAAAAGCCCGACAATTTTTCTTGTTTACACAGTCAAAAAAGAGCTTAAAGTAGACCGCCTTTTATTTTGTTTAATGAGTCAAAAGGGATACTCGACAACCTTTTCATATTTTACGAGTTAGAAAAGATCTTAAAGGTGACTCTCCCTAAAGGAACGAGTGGTATAAAGGGTAGCAACTAGTTTTGGTAATGGTGGAACTACTCAAAACATGTAATGGTCAAGAGGCTGGCTAATAAAACCACTCATCGCTACGGTTCCTCAGGAAAGGAAAAACAACCAAGTGAAAGCATATGATCAGCCAAAGAGATGGTGGCAATGGAATGAAACAACCAAGGCTCATCTAGCAAAATTTAGCAGATAAACGGCAATCACGAGATGTAAATCAGGTATGGGTTCATTTTTACACAAGCTTGAACCATGGAGAACTCTGCTTGGATTCAGTTTCGTATTTACACAAGTTTGAAATGAAAAACTATGCTTGTTAAATTTAGCATGCCCCCAGCGTAATGATGCAAATCGAGGTACATGCCCCCCAAGCTTCATTGCATTCAACAAGGTGGATGGAATGAAGCTTCACTTTCGAGATCTTGGAAAGACTCAACTTAGATTTTACGAGATCTTAATCAAAGAATCGATTTGGAAAGGGAGTTGTTTCATTTTTTAATGAGGTTGACATAGTGAAAGAACTATCCTCATAACCCTTGTTTCATTTTTTAACGAGGTTGACACAAGATCAAGAACTTTCCTCATGACTCCTTGTTTCATTTTTTAACGAGCTTGACACAAGACAAGGAACTATGCTTGTGACCCCTGTTTTCATTTTTTAATGAGGTTGACACAGGAAATGAACCATCCTCGGGACACCCAGTTTCATTTTTTAACGAGGTTGAGACAGGAACAAACTATCCTTGGACACCTTGTTTCATTTTTTAACGAGGTCTCACAAGATCAAAACTATCCTTGGGCACCTTGTTTCATTGGCCATAAGAGAACACAGCTCCCAAGAGGTCTTCGCGGAACGGAAGAAACGCACTCCGGGAGGAATACATGTCAGGAGGCACTAATGACAGATTGGGTTCCAATGCCCCCAATACATGATGTACGAGAGCTTCTGCATGATCATCAGTAGATGCGAAAGCAGAACGGGTAGCCACATAATTGACCTGTGGCAAGGAAGGTACTGCTTGCGAGCAAGAACCAAGAGGGGATGACAACGGCACAGGAGGCACCAGGGGACTAAAGAACGACAATTTATCTATGGTCACGATTCTTCCATCATGTGGAAAACAAACCACACGAAAAAGTGAAGAGACAAGGGCCCCCATGGCATAAACATAGTCACGGCCAAGGAGAAGACTGAAATCTAAATCGCCTTGGACAATTAGTACATCTATATAGACGGTTTTGCCTCCCAAAGTAATAGGGAACTTTGGAAGGATCCCTAAAGGTTGACTAGATCCTCCATCAAACGCTAACAAATTCTGCATGACTAGCACAAGCTGTGGGGAGCCCAAAGCTTGCCAAGTAGTGGAAGGCATAAGACTGATAGATGCACCCTCATCCAAGATAGTGCCAGGTACTACCTTATCATAGGCATGTACGGTAATCTGGAAAGGCACATGGGATGGAAGGCAGAACGTAGTCAAATGACTCCAGTCGAAGGAAACAACCGAACTACTTGGTGGGAGAATCATATGATTTCCCCCTACTCTACAAGAACCAAAGAAGGACGTCCTGATCAACAGGGATAGGAGGGTCGTTCTCGAACTCGGAATAATTTGACGAGATGAGAAGAACATGAGCATGACGTTCTTCCGAAACAAAGTGATCAGCAGGTGGTGAACCCAAGTCGACACTCTCTCCGACCAATGGTTGGCCTGGAACAGGCTTAGCATAGCCAGGTTCGAAAAGAGGAGGATGGACAAGAGAAGAATCTAAGTCAATCTCTTGGTCGATGGGGAGAGGGTCTGAAGAGAGCCTCTAATAACCAACAGGAAGTTGGGGTGAAGAAGCTATAAGACTTTCCAAAACGGCGGAAGCTTTATCCATGAGCAGACAAAGGTGAAGGGGATCGTTGCCTTCACACAGTCTACAGGGGAATCAAATCTTCCCTTTCTTCTTACCGTGGCCAGTCGATAGGGTAGCAGCGCCATGAGCTTTAGAGGACGAAGAGGGATGAGTCGGATCGTGAGACCATGCTTCTAAGATCCTAGGAATGCTAGGACAATCACGAAGAAGATGGTCACCCTTGCACAATTTATAAGGAAACTTAGCCTTCCGTGGAAGAGCAGAAGGTGTTTTGACCTGGGATGTACTCGGGGCAGTAGCTGTAGAGGTGGCCTCATGTTTATCGGACTTCTTCTTCTTCTTCATCTTCTTCTTCTTCTTCTTAGTCTCCTCGTTACTAGATGTGAAACTTTCACCAGGCGAAGGAGGAGAGGAGGAGGAAGAAACAGGGGAAGAAGGCATAAGCTCAACCTTGGAATCAACGTGTTGTGATTAAGACGAAGGAGACGGTGGAACAGGAGTCATGACACTCGAGACCATCGAGGTTGAAAATAACCACATGGGCAACCCGAAGGTTAACCCAAGCAAAGACAATGTTGCCATATATGGAGCACCGGCATTTCCTAATGGAGGAAACGGACCAGGATTCCCATCTGGGGGAAGACCTCGGCCGGTAGACTCGGGGAATGTTGCCATCGAGAACGAGCGTGAAAAACACTCTTATCACAACCAAGAACTTGAACTTTCACCAGGAATATTTCGTGGGTAGTAAATTTTATGACGCAGGAACAAAACTTGACCTTTTCATGTTTTAAGAGTCAAGCAAAGGATGAAAAGGTGACTCTATCTCTTTCGAGGTTTAATGACCCTGAAAGGACAAGTGCTCAGATGGACCTTTTCTTTTAAGGAGTCCGAAAAGGAACGAAAGTGACTACTCTGGAGAACTAGGCAAAAGGTTTACCACACAATCTGTAAAATTGCATATACACCTTGGCAGTCATATGAAAACCAAGGACTTTCCGTACGACAGTCAATCTTCATGAACGCTTTGTTCGGTACGTTACAGCTTGTAAGGCGGTAGACACAGCTTCCTATGGATAAAGGATGATATCCTAGTGGGGTCTCCCCATACACTCGATGGTACGTGGGAGCACAAGTCCGTACTAGACCACTATTGAGTCACAGAAGGAGGAATCACCCAACCTTGAGTGGAAACAAAAGTGACTAAGTTTAACGACGCTGGAGCACGTCTCTAGCCTAGACCTATAAATAGTGTGCGTTATGTTCCAATGCATTTTTAGATTTATTCAGTTCATTTTAGAGTTTATCTTGGATTATGTTTCAATTTCTAGGCCCTACCGTATGTATATCAAAGAACTTAAAATGCAACTAGAATGAGTGAAAGATCTTTTTACTTCAATTAACACCTACCTACGGGAGGGTAGAGAGATCATTCCCAAACCAAGAAAACCAAGGCAAGTGAGAGAAAACACTAAGAAACACAATACATCAATACACTAATCTGACGATGCATCGATACTACTAATGAAAGATTTAAAATGCGCTTTCCAATTTTTCAAACATGAAAATTCATAATGCAAATGTACTTTCACTTTCGTATGCTAAATGAATGCAAATTTTTTATTTTCTTTTTGTTTTAAATTCAAAGAAGCAAACAAGCAAGTGTGCACTGATCGATCTAAACAATTGTGATCTATGCTTGGTAGTGAAGAAATCGAATCAACATAGAAAATTGGTTCAATAATTGACACTAAAAATCAACCACCAAGGAAACAAGCAACGAAAGAGCCTCAAGCAAATCATGAGAATGTTGTGGATGAACCTTGAACAGACAAGTAACCCAAGCAAACAGTTTCTTGACGAAGCTTCTAAAGGGCTAGGTCACATAGTCAAAAAACACAAGACTCACTCAATGAAATCAAAGAGATAGTGCCCCTAACCAAAACCAATTAAAACAAGCTAATGAGAGACAAGAAACAACAACGGATTAGCAAGATTGATAAATTCAGGAGGTAAAGTTATAAAAACAACTTTTTAGGAACCATCGCAAGTTGTACACTAACAACTAGAGATGTCATTGCTAGTTTAGAAACCATCGTCGGTGATGGACAGACAACTAGAGATGTCAGCGCACGTTTTACATAGACAACCCGAGATGATCGCGGAAAAACACCTATTTTCCGCGATGATGCAATTTCAAGAGTCGTTGCGGGAATCAAAATAGAAACCCGAGATCATCGTGGGTTCAAAGTTACAAAGTGGTGATGACATCGCGACTGTTAGGCTTTTTTCCACGATGATGTTCAAAAACAATGACAAATGAACAAAAACTCCCAAATCAAAAACAATCAATCCTTCAATCAAATAGGGGTATTTCCCAGATCAACCTAGGAAACTCAAAAGACTGATAACTAGTCCCCAAACTTCAAAAGAGACCAAATCAAAATCAAAAGAAGAGCAAACAAGAGAAGAACAAAGGCCAAGCTCCCCAGCAGAGTCGCCAATTTGTGATTCAGGAAAGTGTTCCCTTTGCGGATAGAGCCAACCCCTCTAGCCCTATAGTGGGTCTAGTCACAAACAAGGACAAATCAACAATAGCTTTCCTTAAACGATTAAAGTTGGAGGCCTACCTCAACCGGTGGTTGATGGAGTTCCGTTGCGCTGCTCTAGCTTCCACTTCCTTCTCCTCAACGAGTGATCAACCTGAAACAAAACAAACGAAATACAACAAAGAACGTAACTAGATACAACGATGAAATATTTACTCAAAAAGTCAAGAAGTCATGAGCTATCAAGTACATTACATACAAGACATAGGAAAACATCATTGATTGCATTAATAATGAAATAAGAGTCATCTTACAACCAAAGTCTTGACGTCACAAGCCTTCTCAGAAGGAGTCCAGCCAGCATGTTCTTCAAGCATTCACTCTTTGAAGATGGATCTCCCAACATACATGAGCTCTCTCACTCATAAGTTTTACACAAGATCAAGGGCACTTCACAACCTTCCACAAGCTATCAACAATCCCACACTTATCACTCTCACACCAGTTATCTAGCAAACTCACAAAACACTAACAGCACTACTCAACTAGCCAACTATCAAAAACTCTGGAACTAGCAATGCACATCAATGGTGAGTGTTTAAATAGGAGGAGTCTCCATGAATGGGGGAAGGGAGAGCTTATCACCAAGGAAGGTAGCACAATTGACGGAACTGCCACACCAGGGAAGGAAGGGCGACATAAACAAGGCCAACAACCAGGTCTAGAGTCATCTCGAAGGTCGGTTGTTGCAACACTTCACCCAATCTGGATAATCACGGGTAGAGAACTGAGATTTAGCATTGACATCGCAGGTGATCAGTGCAGATAGTCAGATCATCGCCGAAGAGACCACGTAGCCCCGCATTGTGCCTAAATTGAGCCATCGCGGGAATCAGGTGTACTTCCGTGCTGGCAGCGTGGTCGGTCTGTCCATGAGCCCCGTTCAACGCGTTTATTCAACCAACATCTGCGATGAGGCAGACAACTTTGGAAAAATGTGTCAATTTGTAGTTTAGGAGAGCATTTTTCTATCATAAGCATGTTTGACTTGGACACATGACACAGCAAGAAGACTGGAAGTGAAAGCGGTGACAAATTACTATGTAACAGTTCATCTTTTCAAATTTTCAAAACAAATTTTCTCATGGAAATTGTGACATATCAAATAATATTTTAATGGATAGTAAGTGGTTCTCAATAATCATGAATATATGAAGACAACCAATTCATCATCATAATAAGAGACAAATTTTTCTCCACTTTGATGCTGAGACCTTCCACAACATAAAATTGGTAAGAATCAATAGTTTATCTAATGCATCAAAGCAAGTAGTATTTCATGTTAATTCAAAGCATTATTACTAATTCATGTGGTTGGTTGTTGGTCTTTTTAATTTCCTTTATAATATCTTATGAATGTTTTGTGTGCAAACCTCAATCATGGAATATTTTGCGAAGGATGACAAAGATTGAGAAAGGAAAAGGGCATGGAAAATTTCATGGGCCACAACATCGAGGAACATTATAGATGAATATGTTTTTTTGGAACTTGTTTACAATTATATGAACATGTCCCTATTAATTTTCTTTTATTTTTTTTAAGATAAATTAGAATCATTTTTATGTCTCAAATGATTTTCTTATGTAGATACAAGTCCGAAATTAACATCAGGCAACTCACTTTAAATAGTGACAAATTACGTGAGTATGTTGATGTTACGGATTGATTTGCATGACTTGAAAGTCAGAGAATAAGCATAGATTCCACAAGCCTTAGGATAGTGTAGGACTCAAAATGGTTGAAAAAAATAGTAAAGAAGTCTTACCTAGTCCCTTACTTTTGGAGCATAAGATTACAAGGTTGTGTTAGTAGTACTTGAGAAATCAAGATTGAATTCTAATTCTCAAAAAATTTAGTGTTGAAACCTATTTAGATGAAGTGTTAAATGTTTAATCTTTCACAAGGACTAATATTTTTCAGTGGCTACATAAATACTTGTTGAGTTATGATGATTGACTTTGAAGCCATTAGTGACATCAACATCCACTCTTTATCTTTTGAAATATTTCCCTGATTTTTAAACTATACTTACTTTGTTTTGAAATTTACTTTCATCTTTTTCTTTTGAATGAACTAAAATATTTTATTTGATATCATCTCTTCCCCAAAAGGAAATTTTATTTTTTGATTCATTTAATTCGAACTCATTTATTGTGGTTTATGGTATACATGTTTCTCAACTCCATTATCTCATTTTGGAAACATCATACATAGAAAAACATGCTTGAAGCATCTTGTGTGTCTTTCCCATATTATGAGCTAAACTTAATGGCCAACTGGTTGGAGAAATGGAAATCCACTACTATCCCAATAAACAAGATACTATCTCTTCTATTATCACTCATTTTTTCAATATAGTGCTCAAGACTCAAGATTTCTAGTGGAACACTACCTAAACAACATATAAAGAAGAGGAACTTAGATTTTGTTATAGATAGATCGTTATTTACTTTCAAGGCACCACCTCAATCACACTTAATTGATGACAAATGTTTAATGTAAAATACTATGGAGTTACTAAGGTATTATGCATAAGGAAATTCCTCATAAAATAGGCATATTAAATAAATTATGGTCAACAAGTATCACCCCACATGTATTTAAAGGATGAATTGTTGAGAAACCATGCGCTAGAAGATAATGTTTTATTTCTATTAACTTTATATTTACTTTTGAATATTAGTTGACTTCTTATTACTTATATTACCTTTTTCATCAAGCAATTATACAAATTTGCAAAACCTAAAGATCACAAAGAGACAAAGAACACCAGAAATTAGGTTCCAAGCCAGGGCAAAACCCCACAAGGGGGAAAACCCAACAATCCTTCTATTATAGAATCAGATCAAAATGAAATATCTAACACCCAAGACCAAGACCAAAAACTATCACAAAGATCCAAGTCAACCCTCCTTCAAGTCTCCTTTAATCAAGTCAAATTCAATAGAAATTAATGTTGGTCAAACTCACTAAAATTTGTCCAAAATCACAGAATTTTCGAACTTGCAGTGAAGGATGAATTTTGGCCCTATAATTATCACAAATATGCCATAGAATATTCGTATGTGTGATCATAAATAAGGTAGAAGACTTAAATTTTATCTATCTTTTGACTTTCTTCACTCCTTGTTGACTTCAAATCTTTTTCTTCTTAATTAGGCACAAAAATCGATGATAGATGTGATGAGTGAGTGAATGAATCCAAGAGGTCGAGTTGACTATTATATATAACTATTTAGGAGTGTCAAATAGCTTCCACATAGGTCTACTTGTCCAAGGAGGGTTGACTTAGTCTTTGTTTGACTCTTTGACTTAAAATAAAAATTCTTTTTATTTACTTACAAAATTCCAAATGGGACTTGACTCAAATATTTTTTTCTTTTTGACTTTTGACTAAAAATAATAATAATAATAATGAATATAAAAATATATTGATCATGAAATTACATTACATTTTGAAGACCTACACTAGTTACAATTTCAACACTCCCTCTTAACGAGGGAGGTATTCATAATGACACAACAGGATATTCTCAAGTTGAAATATTCATATAAGAAAGGATGTGGATTGATAAGAATCAATGATGATTTACATCATCATAGCCAACATTGTCAAAAATACCAAGGCCTTGACAAGTACGCATTATCTCTCCACTAGATTAGACCACAATGCTGGGAGGCATAAATTTGCATACCACCACCTCTCAAGGCACATACCCCACCTAGGTGTTCCCAAGGTATGACCTCACAGGACCATTTCCTAAGCCAAGGAAAAGTACATCCTCCAGGCCATTCTTTACCAAATCCATGTATCTGACTTAGGATTTTAATACTAATCAACCATAATACATGACTCAAGAATGTACGCCGTTGATGCTTATTCAATCCACCATTCTCCCTATCAGTGTTCATGCACTTGGCTTATGGCTATTAGTCTTGCCTATAGTACATGACACATGGATAACATGATGTCCACCCTCACTCCCTCTCAACTAGGGAGGAGATATCCACAAGCCTAGCTTGTCTCAAAAACACCCATCCTCTTTGATGAAAAGGAACATGATCAATCCATTGACTACCTACTTCATCAATGGAGACATATTGTTGCTTCAAGACTTCACCTTTCATCATGTTGTAGATCATAAAGTACTTCAACCTTCCTGGTTCTCTATCAATATTCATGGAGCCTTGATCAATTGAATTCAACATGTGATTTGAATTTAATTAGGAACGTAACAAATTACAGATATAACCATAAATACAAAGCTACAATAGAAATAACACTTCAATTCATTGATATCAAATACTGAAATATCCTTACAAACTAAATGGAAATAAGACTAACTCGAGCGATGGTAGCTTATCTTAAGAAGAGATGTGGCGGCTACATGCCTCTGAACTATGTTACAATGAGGCTCCAAGGCCTAGTTATTATTGATAAACAATGGAAAACCCTAAAAATCCAGAAACCTAACCCTAGGAGATGAAGAGTCAAAATTGTGGGCCCTGTTTGGGTAAATTGGTGCATCAATTTCCTTGGGTCGTAACTTTGGCATACGATCTCCATTTGGCTATCATAATACCTCATTTCGAATATCTCAAAGAGTAGGCTAAAAAAAAATGTGTGATCCCATTTGGGACTTTTCTAGTCTCTCTGTTTTCCCTAAAAACGTCCCTTAGGGCCTCAAAACGGCTCTGGAAGTTCAGGACCAGAAAAACTGCCAAAAATAGTAAATTGTGCTACAATTAAGGAAACTAAAAAACTGAAAGAGACAGTGTTGGGGGTCCAAGTGGACTGAAAGATACAATGTTGGGGGTCCAAGTGGAATAGGAGGGTGGCCACCAATATCCACATGGATCAGTCCTCCCCCCTTAGGAAGCAATGGTCCCCATTGCATTGAGTGCCTCCATGAGATGGGGAAACTTTTGATGAACTTGGTCCCTAGTGAGTTACTTGCCTCGGTGCAGGCGTTGGGCAGCTTTGAAAACCCAATACATTTGGATATTTTGCTAGCGAGTGTTCTTGACCTGTGTGTTCATAATCCGCTCAATTGTGGCCTATTCCATGTAGTCTGGGTTAAACTCTGTTGGTGTGAGTTGTTCTCCAATGTCTGATGTGTCTAGCAATGGTGGGAAGTATGGTAGAAGGTTTTCCACATTGAACACTAGGTGCAGGCCAAGGAATGGAGGACTTATGAAATCAAAATCACTGTCTCCCATAGCCTTGGTAATGGTGTAAATACCATATCGGAGTGGTCTAAAATTCTGATGGGCTCTAGTAAGGCATTCTTTCTGCAAATGAAACCAGACTTTGTTGCCCACCTAAAACTTGTGTGGCACCTGATGTTGATCATGTCACTACTTTTACTTGCCATTTGACTTCTCCAGGATGTTGTAAACCTGTTGGAAGATGTGTTGGATGCATTCAATAAATCTGGTCACTTTATCAACCTCGTACAATACATGTGTGGATTATGTCTATGTATTCGCATGATGCATGGCAACATCAATTAGACACAATGGTTGAAATCCTAGACCCACTTGAAAGGGACTATGATCAATCGAGCTATGGAGATATCTATTATAACTATGTTTCACATATGGAAGACTCTCATCCCAGGTTCAAGGATGCTTGGAGTTGTACATGCGGAGTATGTACACTATCACCCCATTGACATATAGTCCATGGAGACAGATTCCCATGACTAGTTGGGAGTAGGAAGAGGAGTGTACATGCCTTACTTCTTGATGGTTTGTGTTTTGAAACCAGCTCAGGAAAAGATAGAAAAGATAGATCAATGCCTTAGAATTCAGCCTCTTCGAGGGGGCAACCTCCTTTACATTAAATAAATGAACAATTCTTGGATGATACAAATGAAAAGACCTCCTTCTATATATAGGAGTCTAAGGGCTCATAACATAATCAGAGCCGACATAACAATAATAATGTAAGGGCACAATAATAACAATAGTGGGCTTCTATGGGGCATAATAGTAACAATATGGGCACTCCATGGGTACATCAATATAATAAGTGGTTTGTACTAATAACAATAAGGGGTTACACTAGTAGTATAGGGGCCTAACAGGTTCATTGTAAAAGGAGGTTTCTCCTTTGAATTTGATTGTGTTCATAAACATTTTATAATTTTCAAGTTGATGGTTCACAACATTTAATATCAAAGCTATGATCCCAAGCTTATGTTTCTTCAATCAAGACATCTTGGCATTTTCATTATCACTTTTTTCTAGGAAGTTTCATAGAGCACAATTTTGAGGCTACTCAGGCAAAACACCATAATACAAGAGGTCAAAATTTCAAGTTCTAGTTTATTATGCTTTCAAATATAGCCTATGGAGATAGGATTTATGACTAATCCTGAAATCAATTTTAAAGAATTCGTCTTAGAATTTTTGTTGTAATCATTTTATTGGGAAGTTTTAGATAGTGAAATTTTGAGGAAAGTGAGGAGAAATATCATGGTATGCATAGTCAAAATGTCATATTCTACTTCACTCTAATTTTGAATATACGGTCTATGGAAGATGGGTTTTGTGACTAATCTTGAAATTAGTTTTAAAATAGACATCTTGGAAATTTATTATAACCTTTTTTCAAAGAAGTTTCAAACACTAAAAATTTTAGAATCTTGAGATAATATATCTAACTACATGTCAAATATTTTTAAATTTTGACTCATTATAGATATATATCTCATGGAAGTTAGTGTTTTTGACTAATTATTTTCTAGTGATTTCAAGACAATTTTCTAGGGTTAGCAAGCTCTTCTTCTTCTTTTAAAGATGTGTTATGGTGTCTTTAAATAATACAATGACGTGTCATTCAACAAGTAAAATTGTAGTTGTCGAAGAATATGCGCAAGAACTGCATGGTCCAGGTGCCTTGGAGAGGCTCAAAAATCGAAGTCTTTGGATTTCGTTGAAACCAATACCAAAACGAAGAGTGTGTCATTCTTATTCCAATACTGCAGGTGACACTCAAATCCGACTTCGTATGTGCAAGTTATTGTTGTCAAAGTTCAAGTCAAATGGAGCAGTACTTTTGTCGCCAGTTAAACTTGAAAGTTCACTAAATATCGCAGAATCTGCTAAAATTCGCAGCAGCTAACTTAGCAACATTTTGGCACTCAGTGACAGATAGAAATGACCAAATTGTCACCTACTTAATTTTTCCAGTGGCCCTAAAATCTCAGCAAACAGTTTTTTTAAATCAATTTTAAATTTCAAAACCAAAATCAAAATTGGTTGGTAGGCCACCAATCATGCCAATTGATGGCTCTATGATATATATATATATATATATTATATATAGTTATATATATATATATATATTATATATATATTATATATATTATATATATATATTTTATATCTATTATATATATATATATATATATTTATTACCTATATATTATATATATATATTATATATATAGATATAGATATGGTGGCAGGACCCACGAACCCTGCCCACCACTATTACAACAACCACATATAGGATACCAGCGGGAGTTGGACCCATGTTGGCTGGTTGTCGACCTGCCACCAACGGTCCCAATACCAAATTCAAGCAAACTGTCACGTAAAAAAAATTAACGTCGATCAAACAACGTGCCCAATTGGGGAGGCCACGGGGTTGGAACCCGGGCTTGCCCTGACCTAATTTGGGTGCCCACCAATGACCCAATGGGACCAACTTTGAAATGTTTTCCCGACAAACTATATAAAACCCAGTGTCATTCATCCACCAAAGCCAATGGAGTCGTGACCGATGGAACGTGGAGGGATGAATGAAACAATGATGTAGCGAAATTGTGTGGGCATGCAGATAGAGGAGAGTACATTTTAGGGGAATATTCCACAAAATATTATTTATGCAAAATCTTTGAGGAATCTTGAAGATTCCTTGAGAGACAAATTTTGATAATGTTAGAAATATATCAAGTTTATACTCATCTGAATTGAAATTTCGCTAGGAGCCTAATGGTGCCGGGTCCAACAGAATCGTGACTCTATGGAACTGTGTGGGCATGCAAATCAAGGAGAGTATATTCCATGGGAATATTACCTATGCAAAATTTTTGAGAAATCTTGAAGATTCCCTAGGGGAGGAATTTTTACAGTGTCAGAAATATATCAAGTTTATACTCATCTGAATCGAAAGATTCAAATGGTACAGACGGTTTTCTGATCTGAATGGGAGGTATATTGATGCATTTGGACACTTTGCTTGTTTTTTCCATGAAGTTGTTGTGTTTACAACCATTAGTATCAGAATTTCGAGATGAATGTGATGATGATGAATATGCCTTGAATCTGATCAATGGATTCAAGAGGACCATCTTATGCCACTCATGTGTGAGAGTCCATTTATGCCATTTTGTAGAGATCATTCCTTGTCATGTTGAAGGAGAACGTATTGTGAGTGAGAGTTCTTTGTAGGAGAACATATCTTGGGAGAGACATGCCACTCTAGATAAGGGGTTCATCCTTATGTTGACATAGATTACATCATATACCCATCATTCATTTGCAAAGACTAATGAAGCGGCCTCCTCACTCTTGACCCAGGGCTCGGAGATGTAGTCCACACTATACGAACTTCGTCATCAAATTATGTTGTGTGCATTGTCTTATGATCTCCTTTATGTTTCCTCTTCTTTAAGAATTTTGCACATGTAGTTTTTCATACTCTTTTCCATGCATTTATGAATACATCATAAAAGAAAAGATCTTGGTTAATTTCGGTAACTAAGAGAACTCGGATCAATTTTGGTATCAAAGCGGTCTTCTTGCTAATGTGAATTGCGAGTGTGAATGATAAACAAATATTGAACGTACAACAAGAAGGAAAATGGAGAAGAACGAAGATCTCTATGCGGCCTTCTACAATATGGAAAACATGGTAGATTTATTGTTTGCAAATTATGAGGAGAAAGTGGAAAAAGGGGAATAAGAGAAAGAGAGAGTAGAGGATGATGCTCCATCTCCATGTTCGGGTGAATATTCTTCTTCTCATCATTCAAATGAAGAGATCAACCAGGCCTTCAAGTGGAAAATGTTGAATTGAGGAGACTTTTACAAGAATCAAAAGAGGAGAAGCAAAGATTACATCTTCAATTATGAGCCACGAAAGAGGCCTTGGAAAAGTTGAAGTGCAACGAAGTCTTAACGAAGCCATCATCACCCGCTTCATAATCAACAATTGAGGTAAACAAATTTGGTAATTCTTCAGTTTCATTTTCACATTATGATGATGATTTGGGTTCTTTTGAAAATCACACTTCAGAAATTTGTTCAAGATTAATGAAGAAGCTGGTATATGACGGAAAGGGCCTAAGAGTTAATGGCTAAGGCATTGTGAATCCCATCCAAGTGGTGGAATTACCATGACATGCATGATTGGGCTATGTCAGAAAGGAAGAGATAGGAGAGTCTTCAAGTGACAAGTCTGAGAGAGTGAAAGATGCTGAGATTGCATTACAACCTTCTAGTGATCATGATTGTGGGTCATCTCCAAAGGGAGGTGAGTATTTCAAAGGAAGAGCTAAGACAATCTCTCATCGCTAGGCTTGCACCAAAGACCACTAAGCAAGGCATAAAAAGTCTCATTATTCTAATGTTCATTACAAGTAAATTGGTAATGATAAGCAAAATTTATGGCATAAAAAACCATGTATTTTTTGTGGCTTGTATAACCATGTTGTTGCCAAGTGTTGAAAAAGAATGGCAGCGAGGAAGAGGCCAATATATGAAGAGTCTTCTACACATCGGGGTATGAATGATCCAGGTGGCTCCGAGATCAAAGTGGCTTTGTAAAATCTCAAAAATTAAAGTTCTTGGATTACCATGAAACTAAAGTCAAATAGAAGAGCTCGTCTCAAGCTTTCTGATGCAAACGACACCTCAATCTAACATCATATGTGAACGTTATGGCCAGTGAAAATTTTGGTCAACCAAAGCCCATTAGTTAAATTAAGCAGAGTGCTAACTAATTTTTGAGGCTCACCAAATTTGGAGCTCTGCTAAATTTGGAAGCCACTAATGAGGCGACAATTGACACTTCACGACGACGATTTGCAGCGGTCAGAGAGGGCGAAATTGTCGCCTACTTAAAAAAAACTAGTGACCCCTAAAAACCTAACAATAGTTTTTAATTGTATTGTTATTAAAAAAAAGTGGCGGGCCACCACCCCCGCGACCCCTCTCGTCCAACATATAACAAAATATGTAATTAAATGGGTGGCAGGCGGTCAAACCCCGCCACCCTTGTCACCATATATATCATTCGAACCCACCTGACTGAGTTGGTCAGCCAGCCAATGGGTGGCCTCATCACATACCACAAAACAAAATGGTGCCCAAATAAAAATTAATCACCGAGTATTTTTGGGAGGCTGCGGGGTTGGAACTCGACCCTGTCGCAGAGTAATATGGGTGCCCACCAACGGCCTATGGCCCTTTCTTTGAAACATCCATCCAAAACACATATACATTTGCCCAAACCAAAAGAGTCGGAGCAACACGACGAAATCGAGATTGGGCATAATTATCGAGATAGAGAATATTCCATCATGCAGAATCATTAAGGAATCTAAAAGATTCCCTAAGGGGTGAATTTTGCAGGTGTCATAAATATGCCAAGTTTATAATCATATTATTCAGAATTTCGCTAGGAGTCTGATGGTGCAAACAATTTTATGATATGAGTAGTCATTTTTCCAAGAACAAATATTTGAATGGTGGGACCATGAAGTAGGAATTTTCATGGAATTTGAAAGATTCTCTAAAGGCCCGAAATTGATAGTTTCATAACCAAGTCGAATTTATACTCATTTTTCTTAGTTTTTAGCAAGGAACATGATGGTGTGATCAGTTTCTTTGTCTGAGAAATTGAATTACAGTAAGGCTGCAAACGATAATCTTTGAGATTCCCAAGGACCCTAGATTTGACCGAGTTAGAAAGGGGTCAAGTTTACAGTCAGGTTTCACGATTATTCACCAGAAATTCAACTATGTAGTTTGTTTCTTCAACAAAGGTCGTCCCCAGAAGTGGAGGTATAAGATGCACTGATGCCATGTCTTCTTTTAATTTTTGTTGAGATGATGATTTGATGTTGAGATCCTTGTTTTCCATTTGTTGGAGGATCCTTGTATGCCACTTAATGTGATAGTTTGATATTTTTTCATGCTAAAAGAGAGCTTATATGAGTGAGAGTTATTATAGAAGAACGTCTTGTGGAGAGACATGTCACTCTGAGTTCTTCCTTGTATTGACAAAAAAAATACATCATGTACTCATCATCATCTTGCAACATTTAATGAAGCGGCCTCCCCATTCTTGACACTGGGCCCGGAGACGTAACCCACACTAGGTGAACTCTGTTATCAACTTGTGTTTGTTTTTTTATTTGATGGTTGCCTTTATGTTTCCTCTTCTTTAAAGTATGCACATGTGATTTTTCATACTCTTTCACATGTAATTCTGCTAACATAACAGAAGTAAAAGATCTTGGTTTATCCCGGTAGTTGAGAGATACAAATCAAGTTTGGTATCAGAGAGGTCTTCTCACTGATGTGAATAATGAGTGTGAATGATAACCAGAGATTGAATGTGCAACAAAAAGAAAATGGAGTATCACAAAGATCTCTACGAGGACCTCCTCTAGATGGAAGATTATGAGGAGAAGATGACAAAAGAGGAACAAGAGAAAGAGAGAACAGAGGATGATGCTCCATCTCTATCTTCGGGTGAATATTCTTCTTCTTCTTCTCATCATTTGAATGAAGAGATCAATGAGACCCTTCAAGTAGATAATGTTGAATTGAAGATACCTCTACAAGAAGTAGAAGAGGAGAAGCAGAGATTGCAACTTCAATTACGAGCCACGAAAGAGGCATTGGAAAATTTGAAGTGCAACGAAGGCTTAACTAAGCCATCATCACCTGCTTAAGAATCAACAACTTAGGTAAATAGTGTCGATAGTTCTTCAGTTTCATTTTCACATGATGTTATTTCTATTTGAAGCCTTGAGGTACCTATTTCAGGAACAGACATGAGACTCCTTACCAAGATGGGAAATAAAGGACGAGGATTTGGTGTGAATGGCAAAGGAATGGCTCAGCCATTGGAGGTTGTACAAAGACCTCGATTTGCAAGATTTAGGTACATTAAAGGAGAGTGTTCAAAGGAAGCAAAAACAAGGGGTTCTTCAGACAAAAAATCCAAGTCATTGCCAAAACCATCAAAGAAAAAGAATGTTGAAAACACATCACAATCTTCACATGACAATGAGCATTGCAAAAGAAGATATTATCGCCAGATTTGCACCAGAGACAACTAAGCAAGGTATAAGAGGTCTCATTATGCCAATGTTCCTTTAGATTACAAGCAGATTGTTAGTGGTGAACATAATTTGTGGCATAAAAAACCATGTAATTTTTGTGGCTTGTATAACCATGTTATTACCAATTGTTGGAAGAGAATGATAGCAAGGAAGAAGACAAGACATGGAAAAAATTATCCACATAGGGAAGGAAGAAGTTCAAGCAGATTTGGAGGAAGAAGAATTTTTTCAGTCATTGCAACAAAGGTGGACATCAAAGAGCCACATGTTGGGAGCTCCATCCAGAGCAACGACAGAAGGAAGATTTGAAAGAACCCGAAAAGGAACCTATTAGTGAAGCAAATCAACGAGAAAGGCAGCTATAGGAAGAGAGCCCATCAACCTGTTGGGTAAGAGATGACTAACATATTTAAGTAGTTGAGCATGACCACATTTTGTAAATCGCAGGTTGCGATATATTTCTAAAAGTGATGATGTGTTTTCCATCGCTTCTTATTGTAACATGATGATATTTTTGGCCATTTTTTGTTGATAGTTGGGGTATTGGTTTTTGTTATGACTCTGATGTAAACTTGACCAATGAGTGCATTATAAAATCTTGAGAAGTATGGGGTTGCTTGGGTCATGTTTGGTCTTGTAAGGGAATAGGTAATTTGCAAAGATGTACTACATGTTTGCAGAGGACATAAGTTTCGGTTCATCACTTATGGTTTCGAAGAACAAAGGTGAAGGAGAAGGAAGTGTGGTCCGTTAGGGAATTTGTTGTGCAAATAAGGGAGTACAATAGATTGCAGATTGTGTTCATACTTTTGGAGGACCAAAAAATCCTCACTGGGGAGGAATGATTGAGGTGGCTCCAAGATCAAAAGTGGCTTTGGAAAAGCTCAAAAATCAAAGACCTTGGATTACCATGAAACCAAATTCATATTTAAGAGCTCGTCGCAAGCTTTCTAATGACGTAAACAAAACCTCAATCCAACATCGTATATGAAAGTTATGGCTAGTAAAATTTTTGGTCAACCATAGCCCATTGGCTAAATTTAGAAGAGTGCTAACTAAACTTGGAGGTTCATGAAATCTGGAGGTTTACTAAATTTGGCAACCACTAACAAGGCGATAAATTAACACTTCACGGAGATGGTTTCTGGTGGTTAGAGAGGGCCAAATTGTCGCCTAATTAAAAAAATCGATGACCCCTAAAAGCCTGACAACAATTTTTTATTGTATTGTTATTAAAAATTAAAATAAGGGTGGCGAGCCACCACCCCCACTACCGTTGTCACTATATATATCATATATTAAGATAGGGGTTAATAGGGATCAAACTCGCCTGGCCGAGTCGGCCAACCCACCAACTGGCGACCCTATCACATACCAAAAAACAAAACAACACCCAAATAAAAATTAACCGCCAAGTATTTTGGGGAGGCCGCAGGGTTGGAACGTAGCCCTGCCTTGGGCTAATCTAGGTGCCCACCAACAACCGACGAGCCTTTCTTTGAAACGTCAACCCAAAACACATATAAAAAGCCATGTAGCCATTCACCCAAACCAATGGAGGTGGAGCCACACAATGGAACCAGGAGTGGGCACAATTATCGAGATGAAGAATATTCCTTCATGCATAATAATTAAGGGATATAAAAGATTCCCCGAGGGGTGAATTTTGCAGGTGTTGGAAATATGCCAAGTTTATACTCCGGTTACTCAAAATTTCGACACGATTTTGATGGTGCAAATGGTTTTCTAATATGAGCATTCATTTTTCCAAAATAAAGATTTGAGCAGTGGAAACATGACACAAGAATCTGCATGGAATCTGAAAGATTCCCTGGAGGCCCGAAATTAATAGTTTCAGAACCAGGTCGACTTTATACTCATTTTTCTTATCTTTTCTCAAGGAACATGATGGTGTGATCAATTTCTTCATGTGAGCAGTCGAATTATAGCCAACCTGCCAAAGATAATCTTTGAGGAATCTTTGAGATTCCCGGGGAGCCCAAATTTAACCAAGTTAGAAAGGGGTCAAGTTTGTAGTTAAATTTCATGATTATCCACTAGAAATCCAACCGTGTATTTCTTCAGAAGAGATGTGCATTTTCAGGACGTCCTCGGAAGTGGAGGTATAAGATGCATTAATGTCATGTCTTCTTTTGATTTTTGCTGAGATGATGATTTGATGTTGAGATCCTTGTTTTCCATTTTGTTAGAGGATCCTTGTATGCCACTTCATGTGAGAGTTTGATATTTTGTCATGCCGAAGGAGAGATTATATGAGTGAGAGTTCTTATAGAAGAACATATCATGGAGAGACATGCCACTCTAGTTAAGATATTTCTTTATTGTATTGACAAAAAATACAACGTGTATTCATCATCATCTTGCAACTTTAAATGAAGCGGCCTCCCCACGCTTCACACCAGGCCCAAAGATGTAACTCACACTAGGCGAACTTCGTTGTGAACTTGTGTTTGTTCTTTGATTTGATGGTTGGATTTATGTTTCCTCTTCTTTAAAGTAGACACATATGGTTTATCATACTCTTTCACATGCAATTTTGCTAACATCATAGAAGTAAAATATATTGGTTAATTCCAACAACTGAGAGATATGAATCAAGGAAGAAGGTCAGGAAAGTCTGGAGGAAGAAGATTTTTTACAGTCATTGCAACAAAGGTTGACATAAGAGAGCCACTTGTTGGAGGCTCCATCCAGAGCAACGACCATAGAAGGACAGGAATCATGTGAAAGCACCTTTAAAGGAACTAGTCAAGGAAGCAGTTCAATAAGAGAATTAACTACAATAGAAGATCTATTCACCTGGTTGTTGAGAGATGGTGGCATCATACCATTTTTAAGTAGTTGAGCATAGCCACATTTGTAAATCACATGTTGTGAAAATGATTGTAAAAGTGGTGAAGTGTTTTCCATCACTTATGAAAGCAACATAGTGATATTTTTGGCCTTTTAGTTGATAGCTTGGGAAAGAGTTTTTTATGTAAACTTAACCATGAGTGTGCTATAAACTCTTGGAAAATATGGGTTTTGATTAGGTCATGATTGGTATTGTAATTGAACATGTATTAGCAATTACGGGTTTGCATATGATACAGGTGTCGACTTCATCATTTTGAGTTCTGAATTACAAAGGTAAAAGAAAGGGGAGGTGGTTTGCTAGAGGAAGTTGTTATGCAGATTGAGATTGCAATCATTTTTATGATTTTGGAGGACTAAAATCTTTCCAGTGGGGAGGAATGATCCAAGTGGTTCTGGAGAGGCTAAAAAATGAAGTTTTTATATTTCATCAAAACTAGGACCAGAACAAAGAGGTTTTCATCCTAATTCCAATGATGCAGACGAAAATCAAATTGGACTTCGTATGTGCAAGTTATTGGCAATCAATTTTCAAGTCAAAGGGAGCAATACTTTTGTCACCAACTAAATTTGGAGGCTCACTAAATTTGTTGGTTTGGATAAATCTGGAGGAATCCGCTAAAATTGACGACAATTAACTGAGCAACATTTTGGCACTTAGCTATGGATGTAAATGACCAATTTTTCGCCTACTTAATTTTGTCAGTGACCCTAAAAATCTGGTGGAAAATTTAAAAATAAAAAATCAGAAATCAAAATTGGTTGGCGAGTCACCAACCCCACCAAGCAATGGTTCTATTATATATATAATATGGTGGTAAGGCCTATAGAACCTGCCCACCACTGTTACAACGACTACATATAGGAGACCAGTGAGAGTTGGACTTGCGTTAGTTACAAGTCGGCCTGCCACCAACAATCCCAAAACCAAATTCAAACGAACTGTTGTGCCCAAAAAAAATATTGCCAAGCAAACAACGTGCCCAATTGGGGAGGTCGCAAGGTTAGAGCCCATGCCTGCCTTGACCTAATTTGGACACCTAGTAACAGCCCAATGGGCCCAACTTTGAAATGTTCACCCGACAAACTATATAAAACACAATTTCATTCATCCACCCAAGCCAATGGAGTTGTGACCGATGGAACATGGAGGGCCGAATGAAATAGTGAAGTAGTGGAATCATGCGGGCATGCAAATCAAGAAGAGTATATTCTAGGGGAATATTCCACAAAATATTCCATACGCAAAATCTTTGAGAAACTTTGAAGATTCTTTGGGAGACGAATTTTGACAGTGTCATAAATATATCAAGTTTATACTCATCTAAAACAAAATTTCGCCAGGAGTCTGATGGTGCAGATAATTTTCTGAACTTACCAACCAATTTTCAGGCCATCGTCAGAATGGGAGGTATATTGATATATTTGGACACTTTGCTTGTTTTTTCCAGAAAAGTAGTCATGTTTACAACCATTCAAGAGGACCATCTTATGCCACTTATGTGTGAGAGTCCATTTATGCCATTTTGTGAGAGATCTTTCCTTGTCATGCTGAAGGATAACATCTTTTGAGTGAGATTTCTTTATAGGAGAACGTATGTTGGGAGATACATGCCACTCTAGATAAGGGGTTCATCTCTATGTTGAGAAATATTGCATCATGTACTCATCATTCATTTGTAGAGACTAATGAAGTGGCCTCCCCACTCTTGACCCAGGGCCGAGAGACATAATCCACATTGTACGAACTCCATTATCAAATTATGTTGTGTGCATTGTCTTATGATATCCTTTAAGTTTCGTCATCTTTAAGTATTTTGCACATGTGGTTTTTCATACTATTTTCCATTCAATTCTAAACACATCATAGAAGAAAATATCTTGGTTGATTCCGGTAACTAAGAGAACCCATATCACTACATAGGGTTTCACCTAGTGGATACATTTTTTAATTCCTATTGTACCCCTTCAAGCAGTGTTGCCCCAAAAAGTGTCCGTATACAAAATATCGCTTCCGCATACCTTTGGGTATATTTGAAGTCCCCTAGGTATCCTTGAAATTAGCTTATGTAAGCTAATCAAATGTCTTTTTTCTATAGTACACTAAGAACAAGACTCAGGGAGATCACTCTCTACTGCCTGGTTAGTTGGATAGTATGGCTACAAACATGGTTGAGCCTCCTTAGTTAGCGCTTTAAGACATTGGGTTAAGTACTATTGTTGGACCCTATACTCCCTTATCACTATGATCCAATAACATTTTCCAATGAGCTCACACACAAAGGTCAACCATCTAGTCATTCTCCAAAGTAAGTTTGAAAGGTACGCAACTTATAAGTGGCATGACTTTTGATTGGAAGATCTACTTGTGATGGTTGAAAAATTGTGATAAAGAGAAAAAAGTGGATAGTTATGATTATTTCAGGTGGATCAAAAGGGTGCTTCAAAAGTTACTTCAGTAATTAAACCTCTAGAAATCTCATCCATGACTCATGAAGAACATGAAGAGTTACAAAACTAGCTATCCAAATTGGACAACAAATTAATGAATTGAATGATAGGTCTATGAAAAAGGTTGATTTGATAATACACAAACAAAAATAGAATGAAATATGGGAAAAAATATAGAACAATTGGAACAAAATATGGATAGAAAGTTGAAACAAAAGATTATAGACGTCATAGATGGGAGGCTCCCTAGAATTGATAATATGACTGAAGGGACTCGTGGAAATAAAGGTAGTATTTAGGTTGAACAACTTTCCAATAATTAAAAATTCTCAAATGGATTTAACTCCAATATTGGTGTTACTTATGGATGGTCTCCAAAGGGTATGAACCTTCCTAATGTTGAGTTAAAGAAATTTGATGGAATAGAGGCCTTTATTAGGTGATCCAATCAAATAAATATTTTGAATTGCACACTATTATGGATGATAAGCAAAGGATTTACATAACAACTTTGTACTTTTATAAAACCCAATCAATGGTATCAATTGGTTGTTAAAAAGAAGCCCATTCTTATCATTATACATGAGGTTTATTTACAAGAGACTTTGTCAAGTTATGAGAATCAAGCACTTAGGTGATATTGAAAATTATGATTCAGAGTTTTAGGTATTCGCCAAAAGAGTGGATAACGCGACTGATGAATATTTGTTGGAAGTTTACATGGGTGGATCAAAATAGGTCAATAAACATGAGATTTTTCTTATTACATATTGAATATATTATGTAAGCCATGCAATTTGCTCATCATAATAAAGCCGAGAATAAGGCCACACACATGTCTATCTTTGGAGCATATGTAGGAAGCAAAGATCATTTGGGGGTTCACAAAACAACCTTAGCTCAACCTACTTGAATATCATGGAAGGAAATGGAGGAAAGAAGAGTAAAGGCTTGTGCTTTGGTTGTAACAATAAATAGTCAAATGGGAATAAATGTTGAGAAAAACTTTATTCACCATGTAAAAAAATGATGAAGGGGATATGGGGGAAATCTACACCAAAGGATGAGGAAGAACTTGTAAACTTAAAAAGCTATGAAATGGATGTTAAAATTATGAATAACAATGGTTCAGACAGGTGTGAAATATCTGATCATGCATTGCTAGGTTTGTCAGCACCTCAAACCTTTTAGATTATAGGATATATTAAGAAGCAAAAGTCCATAGTGCTCATCAACTCAGGAAACACCCATAAGTCCATTGATAAAATATTAGCAGAGAACCTCAATTGTTTTGTATACCTAATGACAATTTTTTGAGTTTTTATTGTTAACGGGGGTGATATTGACAGTGCAGGACAATGCCACAACATTAAATTGAGTATGGGAAAATATAATTTAGAACACCCGACATATGTCATTCTCATTGAAGGTGTAGTTGTTGTCTTGGGGATTCAATGGTTGAGAACATTAAGTACATTTGCTACAAATTATAAGGAATTATTCATGAAATTTGAATTGGAGTGAATTTAATATGAACTCAAAGGGTTAAATTTTTGACCTCCTCAAGTCATTAGCTCTCATAGAATCTTTGGAAAAATTAGCTCATATAGAATGGAACAACTCTTAAAAAAGAATAGCATAGGAGTTGTCATTAGACTTTGCTCCATGGAAGTAAAAGAAGCAGATGAAAATGTTCCAGAGGAAAAGTATTATAGGGTCATCCAATAAATTCCCAATGATCTCTCTCCACCTAGAGATCATGAACATCAAATTGAACTAATACCTAGAAGTACTCCTAATAAAAGGCTCAATAGATGTCTTCATCAACAAAGGGGAGAGTTCAAAAAAATGGTACAAGCTGTGTAGGATTCAGGTGTTATTCAATCTAGTGTTAGTTCATTTCCATGTCCAATAACAATGGTGAGAAAAAGGACAATGAAGTTTTGTCATTATAGAGATCTAAACAAAATCAAATTAAGGATAAATTCTTTGCCCTAAATATTGATGAGCTACTAGATGAGCTTCATGGAGTGGCTTATTTTATAAACCTTGATATTTAATCACGATACCACCATATAAGATTAAGAAAAGACGACATTCAAAAACAAATTTTACAACATATGAAGGGAACCATAGGTTTTCGGTCATGCCTTTTGGGTTGAGTAATGGTCCTTCTACTTTTCAAAGCATTATGAACAAAGTTTTTTGACACCAACTTAGAAATTATGTGTTGATTTTCGTTGACGATACACTTACCTAAACAAAATCATGGGAAGACCACATTAAACATGTGGATAAAGTTCTACAAAATCTTGAAAATAATCAATTATACATAAAAAGATCTAAATGTATTTTTTAGAACAAGAAGTAGGTTATTTGGGCCATATTGTTTCAAAGGAAGGAGTTAAGATGGGTTGTCAAAAGATCCAAGCTATTACAAGATGGCCCATTCCTAGGAATATCAAGAGTCTTACAAGATATTATCATAAATGTGTTAGTAATTATGCAAGCATTGTAGACCCACTCACATCTATATTTAAGAAAAAATCATTTGTATGGAATGATGAAGTTACTTTGACACAATAAGGGAGGCCATTGGCTTTTGAAAGTAAATAATTCAAGGGGAAAGGTTTGGTGAAATCTACATATGAAAAAGAAATGGAAACAATTTTGCATGCAGTTAACAAATGGTGATACTATCTCATTGGGAGGTACTTTAAATTCAAGGCAAACCATGATAGCCTAAAGTATTTTTTGACCAAAAAGGTTTTCATAAAAAGACCAACAAAAATGGGTATAAAAAAGCAAGGGTTTGATTTTGAAATTATCTACAAAAAGTGGAGGACAATGTAATATTGGGAGCTCTTTCTAGAATAGAAGAAGCCTCAAATTTATACGCGAATAAGCTTGCAATCCATGGAAAAATGAAAACAACACTAGATATAAAATACAATGTGTAAAAGAAGGGATGAGCTATATGGAACATTGGTAGCGGGAGGTGAATATACTTTGGTACAAGGGTAGAATATTTTTATGTTTTCATTCAAAAATGAAGGAACAAATATTAAGGGATATCCATGACTCTTCAATGTCAAACCATTTAGGGTTTCTTAAAACATGTAAAAGGATCAAAATTTTGTTTTAGGAAGGAATGAAGAAATATATTCAAAACTTGTAACAGAATGTCAAGTTTTCCAGAGAAATAAAGGAGAGATAGTAAAATCTCAAGGGTTACTTCAACCATTATACATACATAATCAAAGATGGGAAGAGATATCAATAGACTTCATTATTAGTTTGTGAGAATTAGAAGGTAAGGATGACATTGTGGTCATCAATAGATTCACAAAATATACACATTTTTGCAAAATTCAAAGCACATACACAACAAGCCAAGTGGTATAAATGTTCGTGAAGGGGATTCATAAACTTTATGGTTTTGCTAAAGTAATAGTAAGTGCCATATATAAAAAATTCATAGTTTTTTTTTGGAAAAAATTATGAAAGATGAGTGGAACAAAATTAACTATGAGTTTAACATGTCATCTAAAAACAAATGGGCAAATGAAAATAGTTAACAAATATTGAGAGGGTTGTTTATGATGTCATTCTTCCGAAAAACAATCTTAGTGGATGAAGTGGCTTCCTTTAGCAGAATAGTGGCATAATACCACCTATCACACATTTACTAAAATGTCCCCTGTTAAGGCTTTTTGTGGATATCCAACTCCTTGTATTTTATACTTTTTGCAAGATAAGTCAAAAGTACAAGCAATATAATCACATATGAATAAGACTAAAGAAGCTTCAACAATTTTTAAGGAAAATCTTAAAATGATTTAAGACACGATGAAGTAGTAGATCGACATCGAAATGAAAGAAAATTTAAGGAGGGTTATTGGATAACTTTGAGGCAATGACCTTATAGAAAATCTACACTTGAGAAAAATAAGAACTAGAAATTGGCTCCAAAAATTTATGGACCCTACAATATTATTTGCACGATTGGATAAATGTCATATGAGTTAGTTTCTCCTTCTTTCTATGTTCATAAGGTGTGTCATATTTCTTGCCTAAAAAGGGTTTTGGGGCAAAATATGCTAATGCAAAGGGAACTTCCATAATTAGATGAAGAAAGGAAGTTGGTCCTTGAACGAGAAATCTTATAGATCAACATTCTCTAACTCTTCAAAATATAACCATTATGGAGTACCTAGTTAAGTGGAAGAATATGCTTATTCAAGAAGCCACATGGGAAAATGAGCAGATCGTGAAGAAACACCCTCAATTACAAGTTATTTTAAAGATGGGGGTTATGTTAAGGCCTTAGTAACCATTTATTATTAGTTTATTAGTTATGATTAGCTCCATCTAGTGGTAGGTTACCTAATGTCACTTTATCTCCCATTTATAATAAAGGAGATTCATTTGTATAGCCATCATATCTTGTCTTGTGTATTGAATTTATTATAAAAGGAGGTTTCACTCTCGAAGTGGATTATGTTCATTGGATTTTTATCATTTTCAAGGCATTCGATTCACAACACCATGTGGTAAGCAAAGGAAGGTCATGCTTAAGTAAAGGTGTCATGATGTCATTATGCATGATGCCTTTTATAGATTACCCATGGGCATGTGAATGATGTTATGCATGTATGATTGACCTATTGAAATGTGCAACCCCTTGGGAGGTTGATCCTAGATGACTCCAAAAATTGCTCATGAGTTAAATATATGTCATTCTAGTTGGATTGTGATGACATTGTATACACATGTATTTTGAACTAATTTGTAGATTAAGACTTTGTAATGTCTAGTTGGTCTCTTGATTATGCAAAATCTTGGCGATAATATTATAAGGAAACTCCTTCTTTGTTTTAGAGAGGTGGTACTCCTCTTTAATAAGTAGAATACATAGAAAAAGGCTTGAGACATGACTGAGCTTCTTCAAAGAAAATAAATCACAATGATAACTATTATACAAATTTTTAAAAGAGTAATACAAGGAATCTTATGGCGTACCATTTCCAAAGTAGCATACAGTAAATTAAAGAACATCATTTGGAAATACGAAAGCAAAGGACCACATACGCAAAGAACTTAACATGATCTTTCAATTAAAACCCATAAGGAATTCGAAGAGACACACACACTTGAAATCTAATGTGTGTGATCACATTTTGTGCCCCAAATAGTTTTATGTGAGCATTTAAATATAAAATGTATTAAAAAGATTTTTAATTGTCCAAAAAAATATTATTTGCTTGTCTAAACATACCGAGATGGGTCTCCTAAGTGACCATAAAATAGATGAAAAATACCCAAAAGATAAGAGAACTGGGATCAATGACATTAACCAAAGCATTTTTTTAAACTGTTGTTATATACCCTCAAAATGGTACAACCATTAACTCATGCTTGATATTGAGATTGAACAATTCATCATTGATTTCCTTCAATTCAAAACCTAATTGATGAATTAGCTCTGCTTGATCTTATTTTTATTAACAAAGCAGATTAACCACTTTTCAACTTCTTATTGCAAGAATTTAGCCAGGTTGTTGAATTCATTGGCCCATGAAATTTTGAAAATGTCCAATTGTTCTTGCATTTGATCATTTCTAAGAAATATAGTGTCCATTCTTAAATATGGACCCTCCAATTGTTGAAATTTGTAGCTATGGCCGGTCTTCATAATTTACATTTTAGCCCTTGTAATGTATAATGTCAATGTAATACATGTTATCCATGCCATTTTCATTGTGTATCCCTTGAAATAATTATATAATACATGTTGTCCATGTTGTATTTAGAAGAGAAGATTCTTGAATTTTGAATTTTTGGCTCCAAACTAGTCAAGTCGACCCTCCCTCAAGTCAAGTTGGCTCTAGTGAAGAGACACACCCATTCGAGAAGACAAAACACTATATAAAGGCATTTAACCTCCTTCACAAGTGCACCATTCGACCACACACAAGAAATACATATTTTGGGAATCCAAGCGAAGGACAAGAAGGACAAAGATCATCTCTCTAACTCAGATGTGTGGATTTCTCCCTCTTCTAGCTTGCACATGTGTTTCCAGGCAACATAGTCTGGGCAAGCCGAAATTCTGGATGGGCTGAGTTATGGGCATATTTTGGGAGGAAAAAATTAGGCCTATGGTAGATCAGAAAGGGCCTAAATTTGAAGGGTAGAATTTTGACTTGACTAGAGGGTTGTGTGACCAGTTTTGACCAAAGCTTGTGATCAGTTTCATCTCATAGTTGACTAGTAGCATTAGATGTATCTCTTGTTGCACTGAACATTTTCTCCAATGAAAAGTAGACGGGTTTTCCTCAAGTGGGTTTTCCCAGGGTAAATCTTGTATTCTCTTTATGCATTGTGATCTCTACTATCCTTATGGTTTTATTGTTGAATTTATGAAGTGTAATTGCTTAATGATAAACTGGAATAGTTAAAAAAAAAATATCAATATCATTAGAAGTAATTATCATATTTCATAAATTTGTGCTTGTATATATTGCACTTGAAAAATCAACATGGTGTCTGAGTTTTGGTTAAGGATAAGACATTGCGATCACTCTTGGAAAGCTTTGGTAAAGAGAAGAGTATTGAAGAAGACCTCATCTAAGATATATTTGCTTATGGTTATGGGTTCCTATATGAATGCATAAAACAAATCAAAAGGAGCTACTTTAGGGCTTGGAAAACAAGGATTGATCTCCTTCTTGCAAAGAATGAACTCTTGGGTATTGTGAAGGCAAGGTCACTAAACCCAAAAAAATATGATTTTTGTTGTTCTTAAGAAAGATGATATTAAAGTTAGAATGATCATTGTAGATTCCATTAGAGACCATTTGATCCCATATGTATCAAATATTGACTCTTCAAAGAAGATGTATGATGCCCTAATTGGATTATACAATACCAACAATATTGGTCAAGCATTTATTTTGAAGAATGAGCTTCGTGATGTTAGAATGACAAAGAAGGACACTATAGCCTCATATTTCATGAGGATTTCTCAATTGAGAGATCAACTTCAAGAAACTAATGAAATTATTTATGAAAAGGAACTAGTGACTACAACACTTAATGCTTTACATGAATCATAGGACTCATTTGCATCAGGGATATGTGTGAGAAAAGAATCTCCAAAATTTGATGAACTATGGACTGCTTGTACTCAAGAAGAATCAAGGCTCATGTCTAAATGAAAGATTCAGAGATCTGACGAAGGCGACTCTCAAGCATATGCAATGCGTTTCAAGAAGGTTGGAGGAAGAAAAAAGTTTGGATTCCAAAGAATAAATGAATGAAGAAGACCTAAATGAAGAAGATTCACTCCTCAAGAAAAGAGAGACATGTCAAAAGTTCAATGCTATAACTTTCATAGATTTGGTCATTATAGAAGTGATTGTCCTCAAAGATCGAATGATAAAAAAAGAAAGGGAAAGCAACATGCTACCACAACAAACATGGATGAGCTTCCAAAGAAACTTAAGATTGAAGATCTAGGTACTAAATATTTCTTTTATTTCTTTGCCCTTATAAGTTCTCTTGTAGATAGTGATGATCTATGGCTAGTAGATAGTGGTGCCTCAAGGCACATGATTGGAGATCATGACAACCTCACAACCTAAGAGAAATAAGACTATATCAAAGGGTATAACTTGGATACAACAACGATTATGTAGTAAATGGAATTAGGAAGACTTCCATTGAGTCAGAATAAGGCAGAAACATTCATCTTAGCAACATATTATATGTACCAGACTTGAAAAATAATTTGGTTTCTATTTAATGTTCGGAAGATAAAGGAGATAGAGTAGCATTTGTTGATGACAAAGTTATTGTTTGGCCCAAATGCTCCAGTATAGATTTTCTTAGAGTAAATGGACTTCGTGAAGGAAGGTTGTATAAAATTTTGAAACAACTTGCTCAAGAACTTGTACACAATGACATTAATCCATGTGAGCTTTGGCACAGGAGATATGCACATCTTCACTATAGAGATTTGCTTGCTTTAAAACAAATGGCTTCAGGTGTTCCAGATTTGCAGGAAGTACATGAAGAAGTATGTAAAGTATGTGTGCTTGTGAAGAATTTCAAGAGGCCATTTCCAAGCAGCAAATGTATATCTAAGGAATTTTTGGATCTAGTCCATTATGATGTATGTGGTTTGATGCCAGTGAAATCACTTGGAGGCTATTTGTACTATGTAACCTTTATTGATGATTTCTCTTGCAAGATGTGGATTTACTTGTGAAGATGAAGGTTGAAGTATTTGACAAGTTGCGAGAATTTCAGGCTAAAGTATAAAACTTGAAGGGAAAGAATATTAATATCCCGAGATGTAAAAATGGAGGAGAATATACCTCCAAGGAGCTCGTTGCCTTTTGTAAAGAAGCTGGGATTAAGAAGGAGTTGATAATCCCTTACAATTCACAAAAAAATGGAGTTGTTGAAATAAAGAACAAAACCATCGAAGAATTTGTTAAGGCAATGATGCACAATCAAGAATTGCCCATGTTTCTATGTAGTGAAGCATCTATGACAACTGTCTACATTCAAAATAGAAGTCCTCATCGAATTTTGGAAGACAAGACTCCCGAAGAATCGTTCACAAGACACATACCTCAGGTTGGTCATTTGAGAATATTTGGTTGTCATGTTTATATCCATGTACCTAAATTTAAAAGTAAGAAGCTAGAGCCTTCAGGAAAGAGGCAATATTAGTTGGATATAGTGAGTCATCAAAGGCCTATAGAATTTATGTTCGAGGACAAAAAAAAATAGGTTGAATTCAGCAGGGGTGTGACCTTTGATGAAAATGTTGCTTATTGGAAATCCATAGAAATCCCCATAAACTCTGATGAGGACGAAGAACATGAAGCTCCCAAGGAAGAAGGTTCTAGTCCATCAAAGTCTTCAGAACATCTTACTGATCATAAAGAAGAACCAAAAGGACCTAGCAATCCAGTGGACCCAGTTGTTGTTCTTGAAATCAGGAAAAGATGAGCATGGTTTAGATCCACTTTGCAGGAAGCACAAGGACATGCAACACCATGTGGCACCTTCAAGGAAAGAAAGAGACCAAATAGGTATTATGGTTATGCAACTTTGATGACTAATATCATTGATTATGAACCTTCCACCTATGAAGAAGCAACTAGCCAGCAAGTTTGGAAGGATACGATGTTTGAAGAATACCAATCAATTATGAAGAATGGTGTATGGGAGATTGTGAGGAGACCTTAAGGTAATTCAATGGTTACCTCCAAATGGGTTTACAAAATCAAGCATGCAGTGGATGGAAGTATTGACAAATACAAAGCGAGATTTGTGGAAAAAGGGTTTTCTTATTGTTGAGCCTCAACCTTGCACCTTCCTATACACCCTCTTAGCCCTCATTCTCCACTCACTTCATTCATCCAGTGGTTAAAATCATTGCATTATAGTCTAAAAAGGACTGTTTATATGGCTTTTTGACTATCCTGATGTTTGTTGTTTGGTTTAGTTTTTTTGTTGATGCAGCTGCGGAAACTTGTCAGTTTCCGCAGCCAGCACAGGTTTCCGCAGCCAGAGCAGGATTCCGCAGCCAACACAGGATTCCGTAGCTATTTTGTTAAAAGCTGTGCTCCAGGTGTCCTCTGAAGGAACGAGCTACATGGCAAGCTCCAGATGGCAGGTACATGGAACGTGTCCCTTCGAATCGACCAAATCACCCATAAGAGGCCGCGGCCAACCAAAGTCAAAGACAAGGCCAGCCAAAGAGTTAAGCGGTGGCACGTCACTGTTTTGGGCACGTGAATGATATGTGGCCTAGTTCTCAGCTCACGAAGGCACCATCACACCTGGAGATTGTTCCTGAACCGTGAATCTAACAGCCAACCACTCCGAAGATTTAAGAAGCATAACGACAGTTACACTAGATCTCGGCTGAAGAGATCTACGTGTCTATGGAAACGCAGTTAATAGCGTAGTAGTTGTTAGTTAGCTGTAGTATTTTTGCATTATAAATAACGCGTCGTTGAACGCTGTAAAGAGACTTTTGATACATGTGAATTTTGAACTGTTTTATGTAATTTCCGCGCTGCTGGTTATCTTATCACCCCACTATTTTATATGTTGTTGATTTAAATACATGAGAAGACTTTTCTGAAGATAGTCGTGTAATTATTTGATTGGCTGAAGTGGTAGAGGGCCCCTGCACGCTGAAGCCTTGTAAAGTGTTTGTTTAGTTTCATTATGTTTTTGTTTTATCATTAGCTTGTACATAATATGTTTTATGTTTCTGCTGTTCATATCTTTACCTTTGTTTTCTTAGAGCTGTAAACTGATCATTGCTTTTTGCAGGTTCTCTTAGGCAGCCCGGGCAATTTTTCATCTTTTTAATAACTTTTGGCATATGAGATCATCTTGTCCTTCCTGCTAACTTTTATTTTTTGGAGTTTACATTCAGCATTGTCCTTTTCAAGTTGTGATTTTCTTATTTCTTTTTCTGCTAGTCAGATATCATACTGCTTAACAATTTATGATTTCTTTCTGTGGTCAAATGACTATATCAGCAGGAAATCAGAATATTACTAACTGTAGTGTGATTTAGTTGTCATATTACTTACTCATGGTTGCTTTCCATAAAGTAGATTGAGCTGAATGGTAAAGGACTAAAAGAGTTTAAGTAGTGTGATTAATTTCTTTTATGCAATTTACATTTAGTTATCATATTGCTTGATATGATCATGATTACTTCCCCAAGGTAGATTGAGTTGAGGGGTAAAGGATTTGAAGAATTCAAGTAGTGTGATTAGTTTCTTTTATGCAATTTACTTTTTTTTAACAGTTAAATATCATATTACTTAACTTGTTTATGATTACTTCCCACCATGTAGATTGAGCCGAAGGGCAAAGGATCTGAAAAGTTAGAGTAATGTGAATTAGCTGCTTTGCTTTAAGTTTGAGTTGTTTTCCAAGTTTTTGCTTTCTTTTCATTTTCAACAACAAGGATACTGGGCCATTGTCATTAGTTCTGTTATCACCTAGAACTGCAGTGATATGTACATAATGTTGTCCAAAAAAATTTTGTTGTCCAAAAAATAGGTGTCTAATGGTTATTGCCCTATGTTAGTTATTTAGGGATCGTGTTTTATAAAGATATTCATATGAATCATTTTCAAAAGCCGTTAGCCATCCTCCATCATGATTGTATAAGATATGTCTTGTCTTATATACGTCACTAGTCCTTTTCGCATTCTGCAGCGCAATTTTATTGGCTGATTTTGCAGTGCAATGATGTTTTAGGTCTTTCACAGCGTGTCAGTAACCAGCCATTTCGTAGCGCATGTTGTTAACTTATAACTGTCTGCGCTACGAAATCGCGGATTCGGGGATTTAAGCAGCACTGATTCTTAGAATGTCATGTCTGGGGGATGAGTCAGTATGTCCGTCCGATTATTGTCAGAATGGCGTCCTTTTCAAGCAAGTATAAGCCATCATTCCACCAATAGGTTCATAACCACGCACATAAAATCATTCAATGGTCTGAAATGCGGTAGTGTCATGATGTTTGTTAATGTTGCATGGCAAATTGGGTCGCCGTTTTGCATAATGATAAGACTGTTAAGTTGCGGAGGAAGCCCCGAAGTTCATGTCTTTAAAGGAAACCTGATTGCAAGCGAAGCCCCGACGTTCAAAAGTTTTTGAATTTGCTTTGAAGTTGAAGCTGGTAGTGTTTCTCTGCACAAAGGATTTCAAAGCGAAATGGAGAAGAAGGGGCATCGGTCTGGAAGATGTCAAAGAACAGAACCTGTGGGATTGGATCTCGAAGGTGTGAGACGAGCTTTTCAGGATGCTGGTTGCTGGACATTTTGTGAGAAGCTACAGGGAGGGCATGCTGAGGTAACAAAAGCATTTGCCTTAAATTTTACAGGTTTAAGTTCTAAAGTAGCTATGCTAGATTTCTCAGTATCTTCAGAGGTTATTGCTAGGGTGACTGAAATTCCGAAAGGAGGGCAAGAGTGGTTTAAAAATTTCAAATTTGATATGAACCCATGCAAGGAGTTCCTGAAGGAGCCTTATATAATTGAAGACCTTACAAAGGCTGTGCCGAGACATTATGTAAAATAACACTATGCACTTCTCTTAACATGTATTCAGAAATATTTAACATATGAAGGGAGATATAACAAGGTTTACTCCTATCATTTTAAGCTGTTGCTGCATTTTACAGGCAAATCATTTATAGATATACCATTCTACTTGTTTCGTAGCCTCAGCAAGATGTGTGACAAGATTCAATTGAGGAAAGATGACTATGAGACATCACTGTTTCACCATGGTTTAGTAAAACTGTTAGTGCTGGATAACTTGTAGAAGATTGGTCGAGATTGGGATTCTTTTATTTTTATGGCTGGTTTTCAAAGTAAGACAGGCCTCACCCCACTGCCTGTTAGAGAAAGAGAAAGGTCAACTGAGGAACCTACTCTTGCTGAACTAAGAAAGGAGATAAAAGGCAAGAAGAAGACCAAGACCCAATTGAAGGAGTCAATGAAGCCTTTAGTTATCAAAGAGACACCTCAATTATCAGCAAAAGAAAAGATCAAGCATAAGAAAAATGCACCAGGGTCAAGTGGAGTTGAACAGGTATCAAGAGTAAAAACCAGAGGTCAGTTAAGCAAAGAGAAGGGCAAATCAATAGCTGTTGAAGAAAGTCCAATATCAAAAGCTAGTTTAAATGATTTGCTTGAGGCTATTGATTTTGAGCAAGCTAAATCAGTGCATAGTGAGTCAAGGCATATTGACCTTACTCAATCATCACCAGAGAGCACTAAGAAATCAAAGGCCTCGAAGAGGTTAAGGTTTGATGAACCCGGTAAAGAATTTGTGTTCAAACCACGGAGGCCAGTCACAAGGAAGCAGATCAAAGAAGCTGAGCAAGTGCACTGAGAAGAAGTAGCTGTAAAAGTGCTTAGAACATAAGTAATTGAACAATTGCCTAAAATAGAGGAGGCAGAGAAAATGAAGAAAAAGCCCTTTACAAGAAGACAAGCAAGAGAAATGGAAAAACAGCAGCCCAAAACAGAAGAAGCAAAAGAAATCAGGAAGAAAGGTTTGAATAAAAAAATCCCCATTCCTCAAAAAGCAAAGGCTACATCTTCAAAGGACCAGTGGGAGGCAACCGAAAGGGAAATGGCTGAGATGGAGAGGGCCGTAGCTGAAATCGCAGCCATGGAAAAGGAGGTTGCAAAACTAAAAGCACAGCTAAATAGATTAGCTGCCAAATGAAATTGCAGATTTTAAAGTCAGGTGCTGCTCCAAAGTTTTGCTTTATTTTACTTAAGTTCATTGTTTTTAAGACATGTAAGCACGGCATATAAAATCAAGGTAAATTAGGAGTTTTGAAACCAGTGGCAGAGCTGTTACAGTCACAGAGAATACTGATAAATTCATTAAAGGCTGTGTTTTTGAAGAAACAGCAGTTTCGTAGTGCGCTACGAAACTGCTGTAGGTGCAGTTTTTTGAAGAAAATAAACAGTTTTATGATGAGGTCAGCAGATTTTGAAGAAAAGGCCTAATGAACATCAAGGAGACCACATAAGGCTATCAGAGCCATTCAAATAACGACAAGTGTC
>APFE030455390.1:303705-391630 GCA_000404065.3 Pinus taeda | reverse complement strand
TAGCAAAAGGTTATTCCTAGGTGTCGAGAATTGATTTTGGTGATATTTTTTCTCCTGTTGCCAAGGTAACTTCTATTATATTACTTTTATTTGTTGCTGCTGCTTTTGATTTTGAGGTAGAACAAATGGATGTGAAGACAACATTTTTCACGGGGTTCTAGAAGAGGAAATCTACATGAAGCAACCTGAAGGCTTTGTGGTGAAGGGTAAAAAATAATTGGTATGCAAGTTAGAGAAGTCTCTGTATGGGTTAAAACAGTCACCAAGGATGTGGTATTAGAAATTTGATACATTTATACGGGGACTTGGCTTCACCAGAAGCAAAGAAGATCACTGTGTGTATTTTAAATTAATTGGTGATGTGTTATTTATCTGGTCTTGTATGTGGATGATATGTTGCTGGTTGGAAATGACAAAGAAATTATCCATGATTTGAAGGCCCAATTGTCCTCCAAATTCGACATGAAATATCTTGGTGCTTCAAACTATATTTTGGGCATATAAATTAAAAGAGATAGGGCAAAGAAGAAGCTCTGGTTAAACCAGAGGAAGTATGTCGAGACAATACTACAGAGGTTTAATATGTAGGATAGTAAACTGGTGAGGGTTCCTATTCCTATAGGTGTGAGATTATCTGTTGAACAGTGTCCCAAGACACAAGAAGAGGAAGAGAGGACATGTCCCGTGTTCCATATGCAAGTGCAGTCGATAGCTTGATGTATCAATGGTCTGTACTAGACTAGACATTGCACATGCAATGGGAGTATTGAGCAGGTTTATGTCAAAACCAAGGAAAGAGCACTGGACAACAGTGAAGTGGGTTTTCAGGTATTTGCGTGGCACTAGTGATTATGGTTGTGCTATCAAGGAAGATCAGGATTGGATAGAATGTTGGATATTCATGGCTTTGTTGATGCATACTAGGCTGGAGATATGGATCAGAGAAGATCTACAAGTGGGTATGTGTTTAACCTATATGGAGGTGCAGTCAGTGGGATGAGTAAGAAACAATCTGTAGTGGCACTGTCAACTATAGAGGCAGAATATATGGCAGCCACTCATGCAAGCAAGGAAGAAGTTTGGTTGCAGATATTGTGTTCAAGTATGGGGTTAGTACAGGGAGCTATAAGGATAGGCTGTGACAGCCAAAGTGCAATTTTCTTGGCAAAGAACCCTGCATATCACTCAAAGACAAAGCACACTAATGTTCAGTATCACTTTGTGAGGGATATGATAGAAGACAAAAAGGTTTTGCTGGTAAAGGTGGACACTTTGAAAAATACTGCAGATGCATTGACAAAATTTGTGAGCTCTGAGAATTTCTCTTGATGTAGAGAGACAATGGGTATTTCAAGGCTGGAAAAATGACTAAGCTCTCTTGTGGCCCCTTATGGAAGGAAAACAACAAGTGGGAGAATGTTGGGTTGTGTTATATTCTTTCCACGACTATCCCACGTAGTTAACTGGGTGGTTAGAGGGGGGGACGGAACCCCCCTTTGTTGCACTAATTATGTAGCGGGGGGGTGTCACAGGGGATTTGAGGCATACCTGTAACCCCACTTTATGGGGTATGGGGCAGCGCTCCAAAAATTTTTGGTTTTGGACCCTAAGTTGGGATGGACGGACCCACCTATGGTTTTGTGCATGATTTTTGCACATGTTTTTGGATGCAATGGTTTTCGGTCCATGGTATTGGACGCGATGGTTTTCGATCCATGGTATTGGATGCTTCGACATGTATAAATATGTATTATAAAATTGAAAGGAACATAATGAAAAATCAAGTTGGTAGTCTCGGTTTTGGGATCTAGGGGAAAATCTTTGTGTATGTGTTTTATGTGTTATGCCCTCGCATCTTTTATTTTATGTGTTTTAGAATTCATATGCAGGTAATTTCTGTACGGGTTAAAACCTACATCTAATTCCAACGGACTTTTTTCGGCCATTTTCCTCTTAGGATAGAATCTTCCAATTTTTGGGTTAGTTTCAACCAATTCTCCTTCTCCTAATTTAAGCTTTGATATAGTTACCATTCAACAAAAAGTCTAGCACAAGCTTGTCTAACCTTAGCAACCTAGAGCTCTGATACCACTTGATATGGAATTGATCTAAGACAAACAATTAAGGTATTACAAACTCATGTGCATGGAAGTGCCTATGTTATTTTATGCAACAGATCGATAAGATTGCGAAATACGCAACCACTAAAGCAGTTAAAGAAAACATAACAGGAAAACATGTAAACACAACAAGTTTAATAAGGAGTTCACTCAATACTCCTGGGCTACATCTCCTAGTCCAGCCTTTAGTGGTGGCCTCTCTATTATGTTTTCAAAAGTAGAGTTTTTACAATAGTGAGTTCAATTTGAGTCTCACACAGCAGATATGAATCAACAAGACTGTACTTGGATCCCCAAGTCTCTGGAGTACACAGACTCTACTTACTGAAACTCGACCTGTATTGGTCATAGTAGTATGAGCCCAATCTAAGACTCATATATGACAGGAATATATAGAGGAGTTTGTTTGAACCTCTCAAACCTTTTCTAGACTACATAGACTCTTTGACTCTCTCTGGCTCTGTCTGGCTTGATGTTGCCTTTGCTTCTGTAGGTCAGCTCGGCTCCTTTTGTTTGATCTTAACTTTTTGTGTCTAACTTACTTACTACTTTTTTGCCTACTTACCTGCTCCGTCTCTGTCATTTCATGGCTTAAAAGCCATCGGCTTCCTAATTGTACATTTCCACTTCTTGGCTTTCTGGTTTCCCTGCCACTGTCCGTCTGAATCCCTCTGTTCGGCGTAATCGTCACTATATAAGGCCTCAGAGGGAGGTGGCCGCCTATTATGTAATAGATGAGTGTGTCAAGTTCATTGGAAATGTTTGAACGATCATTATTTCCGTTTGCTCCAAGATTACCCGTGAAATACGAATCTCTGCCAATGCATCACCCATATCGGACTTCAAATCTTATATAATTGTACCTGTTTACCCCACCGAATATGGTCATCCATTGGATCATGTCAATATCATCGATCTAGGCACTCTAGATCCAATGGTCATCACTCATATTCGACAGATAAGTAACATTATGTTTACCCGTCCGATGTGAGTGGTTTTATCTCTCTTCCACCGGATGCATGGCAATCGATGTGTGGCATCAGGCATGACTCAGTTGAAATCGCTTACCACCTCGAGCCCTTTCGATATACTGCTGGTTTTGTGGAATCCCGCTCCGTCGGAACCAAATTAATTACTTTTCCGCATTTCATAACATTTTGGGGTTCAGGCGCTCGGGGCTTATCCTTCTCTGAGGGGTTTTCCCTGTGATATGTGATTAGTGACTTGTCACTAATCGGATATCAGAAACTACCCCCGTTTTTCGAATTAACCTCTGGTTTTTCCAATTTGTGCCAGTGCGCATTACCATGGGCCAACAGTCTGCGTGCTTGACCGAGGAACCTCATTACTCCGCGCTGATCACAAATTGCCATTGTCACGAGGATATCTTTGATAAGCTTGACCTTTATAAGACTTTGAAACTTTGGCATGATTTTAAGAGTTCAAGAAAACTTAGAGAGTGTTCTAGGATCGAATTTGGATCAATCACAAACATCTAGAGGTGTAACATCACATAATACCTCGTTTGTGAAGGGTTTGATGTTGTAAGGAAGGTGGCACTATTGGAAAACTCATATATCTTGTCCTTGGTGAAGCCACCCGATACTGTACAATTGTGGGTGTGGTGTAGTTGGTAGGCCCCACTGCTTCACGACCTTTGCTAAAATGAGGTTCTTTTGGCTGCCACTATCGACAATGAATTGTAGTGACAAACCCTTCACCCACATCTATGAGTGGAAAAGATGCTCCCACTCTTCTGGATCTTCGGGCTCATTCTTCTGGCCCTTGGCAGTGGCAACAGTGGCACCGGGCTCCGCGTCAATGATCCACTTCCCTTTGCCATTCCCCTTATCGGGTTCTGACTCAGGGTCCGAACATGCATCTGATTCTGAAGCCTTCAACCTAACCACCAACGACAACTTGGTCCGACACTCGCTTGTGTTGTGAGTGGGGGTTTTATGGAACTCGCACCACTTTCCTGTGTCCTTCTTTGACTTTGTGGTTTTGTTCTTTTCTTGCGGCTTTGATGGGTTGTCTTGGGTCACCCCACCTTGGCTTTGTCCTTTGGTCTTCGGATTTGCAGATCCAAAGTCTCGCTTATTTTGTTTAAACTTCTGCTCAATTTTAAGAGCGTATCGGTATGTCGTGCCGAGTGAGGAGATGTTCAGGAACTCCTTCTCTTCCTGGATGTATCTATGTAGGAAACCATAGTATTTGAGTACCAAATGTAGCTCAGAATCCTTGATACCCAACCGTGTGCGAAGGGTATGAAAAATGTTTGTCAACTTTGGCACACCTGGGTCCCTTCCCTGCCGCAGCATGGTCCACTTTATGTATTTGTCCTCCTAGCTTTTGATAGGGTAGCACTACCCCTTGATGGCATCCCAGAATGAATTCCATGTGGGTGTGGCTGAAAATAGTGAGCCCATACTTTCACCCTTCTGCTCGTAGTAGGTTTTCCACCAATCCTTGACGTGGGGGGTTGCTTTGAGAAGAGCAAAAATAATCTTTTCCTGACTATAAAATTCATGAATAGAAAAATACCCATCTAGCAAATTTAACCATTTATCTACAACATATGTGTCTATTTGACCCCTCAAATATGTGGATTTGAAAATTAACTTGTACCTTAAAGGGTGTGGCATTCCCAGAGTAGTTGCTGGAAGTCGATGTGTCGCCTTTGGGTAGCCGCTAATGGATCTGGGAAAAGTTGTCCATCATCGTGTTCCTCTATCACTCAAGGGCTTCTTCGAGCAATATTTTGATAGCATCTCTTGCTCCCTCATCTTTTTTTTCATCTGCCATGGGAGGCCATCAAGATTTGCGAGGTTGGTCTTGTAAAGGTTCGAGCAATTCAAGTCCTAACTCCTTGTATCTCGACCTTGTTGGGGACATGCAAAGAAAAACAGAGAAAAAGCATATCACTGTAATACCATTGATTCAGATTTAAACAGGAACACAAAAAATTGTAGAGATAACCATAAACATAGAGATGTAGCAGAAATAATACTTCATTTCATTAATGTAAAATACTAAAATATGCTTACAAACTTAAATGGAAATAAACCAGCTAGGGCGATGGTAGCTTATCTCTGAGAAGAGATGTGGCAACTACATGCCTATAAACTTTGTTACAATGAGGCTTGAAGGCCTATTTATTGTTGAGAAACAATCGAAGACCCTAAACATCCAAAAACCTAACCCTAGGAGATGAAGCGCCAAACTCTGGGCCCTGTTTGGCTAAATTGGTACATCAACTTCCTAGGGTCATAACTTTAGCATACAATCTCTGTTTGACACGCACAATAGCTCGTTAGAAAGATCTATCTGAGGACTATAAATTTGGGAAGAGAAACATTGGTCTATTACCCTTGTTGCTCCCAGTTTTCCAAAAAAACGTTGTTAGGGCCTCAAAACGGCTCCGGATGTTTAGGACCCAAAAAACTGCTAAAAGTAGTAAATTGTGCTAAACTTAAGGAAACTGAAAAACTAAATGAGGTAGTTGTGGGGGTCCAAGTGGGATAGGTGGGTGGCCACCAAAATCCACCTGGATCATTGTGCAAGCTTCCAGACATGTGGGTGGGTGGTGCATCCAGACATGAGCTTGGATGGCATCTTTGAGACCGCTGATAAAACATTCTAAGTAGAAGTCATCTGCCAGAACTCCTATGGAGAAGGGTAATTTCTCAAAGGTTGTAATATAGTCGTGTATTGTGCTTGTCTGTCTGAGCTTAGTAAGATGACCCAAAAAATTGGATTCATGTTCAAAGCATTCACAAAGGGATTTTGAGAATGTCTTCCAAGTAATTGGCCTTGCATAGCATTTTTGATGCCACTGCCACCATTACCATCTTTCTTGGTCCAAGTAAAGGCCTCCCACACATAGCTTAGTCTCATCATTTCTAATGTGATTCAGCATGAAATATTGGTCCATTTGTGATAGCCATACTGCTGGATTAGAGCCATCAAATTTGTATATGTCTAGCTTGGGTGGTCAAGGGTGGGAATGTTGTATTAGAATAATGATATTTAGTGTTTAATGCTCATTCTTATTAGATGTTTCTATTTTTATCTTTTTAGTAGTTTCTTAAAAGAAACTAGTTGTTTTATTTCCTAATATAAACTTGATGTTTCTATTTCTGTAAATATCTATGTATTACTTATTGAGCTTCATTTGCTCATGTAAATCAATTCAATTCATTCATTGATTATGGTATCAGAGCTCAGGTATTTTTTTTTCGAAATAATTTTTCATCATTTGAAAAATTTTGTGCTTCATTTTGAAATTTCTCTCTAGGAGTTTGAATTTGCTACATCATTGCAGATGCCATTGTATCATCTGAGTACTTTCTTTCTCATTGTTTGAGTTGCCCTCTAGTTGTCTCGTAAGGGTTTCTGGTGTCGCCTGAGAGATTCAATACACTAGCCAAATGCTTCGTGTTGGCCAGGCTCGAACTCGAATTTTTTGTTTTCTACTGCACCATGTGGCGTAGACAAGATAGAGGAGCTAGGCGGTGGCACTAGACAAGATAGAGGAGCGTGTTTGAGCAGCTCACGGCAGGAGTGCGAGTGCGGCACTGAGCTTGGAAGAGTAGATAGTGGTGTTGGTGGTGGTGCTGAGACAACCAACCACTAATGGTATTGTAGGATGCCACTGCCTAGTCATCTCAAATAAACACGTGAGAGTGAAGGGCGATGTATAGCAATACATACCAGCATGGGCGCGTGTATCTACGGTCGGAATAATAGCCTATGTGCCTGTGTATTTTTTGACATTCCTTCTTTGCATTTTATGGAAAATACTTCCAACTCTGGTCCGATCTGCATTTTGTGTAGCTAGATGAGAGGCAACAGGACGTCAGAGGTTCGAATCTCGACGGACTATTTTTTTTGCCATGCGGATGTAGCAAAAGTTTCACATTCTTTGTAAATTTTTTTACATGCGCATATGTTTCATTAAAGAATAACCTCTGGTCGATCTGCGTTATCAGTGATTACTGATGTCTATTCGTGACAGTTGTGGATAGACACACTGTGTGTACAAATTTCAACGAGTGAATGTAGGATATACACTGCATGCAGGAGGTCTGAGTAGAAAAGACAAAGTCGTATAGCAGAGAAGAAGCTCGACTTCAGAATCAGCTTTGCTGAAATAATTTTGTTGTACTTGGGCCTAGTCCAACGCAGCTGAAATCTAAAGTTTGATGGAGCTTGTATCATCCTTCTGCTTACACCGTGGCTTGTTCCAGGCATCAACCTCAAGAGCAACTACTGTGTCAAATACTCAAATGCTGCATGGAATCCTAGGTTTTTCTCATTTCTGTCAAATTCAAACGACACCGAAATTCTAATTCTGGTGGCTCTAGCTCAAGAATCCATACATTATTACGGTAATTCTTTTGGCTCGGTTGTTTTTTTGACCAAGGTATTTTACTTTCTCCATTTGTTGAAAAAAATTTCTGATTACGGATTTGATGTGGGTTTTGTGATATCTCAACTGGGTAGCCGTTAGAATTTTTTGGGCGCATCGTTTTCTGTGACTCATTTTTTTTGAGACAACATATTTAAATTTTGTTTCCAGCACCTATCAGATTTTGTTCGGTTCAGCCGACATCTGCATTGAAATCTGTGCCAGAATTATTTGTTGTTTTCTGTGTCTTGGGAAACATGCAGATGGCCTCGCTAACCAATCTGATGTTGGAAGGTAGTTAGCACTTTAATGGCATCAATTATAACATCTGGAAACAGAGAATGTTGACCATTTTTTAATACAGGCGTCTTGATCAGCTCATTTTGGGCAAAGAGCTCCATCTCGGTACAGCTAGTACCGATCAAGATAAATTTGATGATCGAAACTGAGAGACTGTTATGGTTCTCAAACTCTTTATGACTGATGATCAGTTACCACAGATTCCTTCCGGCAAGACAGCTGCCGAAATCTGGCAACATTTGAAGGAACTGCATGAGACATCTGACAAGAGCAGAGCTTTTTTTCTCAAGAATCAGTTGTTCTCCATCATGATGGAAGAGCATATATCTTTACAAGAACAACTTAACAAGATTAAATACATTTGATATCATCTTGAAGCCATTGGTCGGACCATGGAGGAAGAAGATATGGTAGTCATCACTATGAAAAGTCTACCAAAACCTCATGAGCACTTCATAGAAACAATCAACATTACCTCCACTAATGTTGATCTAAAGTTTCCGGAGTTATGCACCAAACTCATGTAGCAGGATCATTGGAAACAACAGTTTGGTAGTGGTGCCCCATCACCATCCTCAAAAAATGCTTTTGCTACCAAATATCAGTCCTCTCAATCCTTTTAGTATAAAGGTTCTTCTCAGTTTTTTGATCCTGCTGGGAAGAAAAATGTGCAGTGTAATTACTGTCACAAATTCGGCTACATGAAGAAAGATTACCCATAGAGGATTTCTTCTGAATAGAAGAAACAGGGAGGGCCCCATCAGATACCAAATGTTGTAGAACATTCCAAGTAGACAGAATATGCTTTTTATGCCTTTATGGCTAAAAGGTCTTCAGATCATGTCCCGTCTTCAACCTGGTACATTGACTCTGGTACATCACACCATTTCTCTCACAAGCATGACTAGTTTATTGACTTCTCACCTTTTAGTGATTCAGTAGTATTTGATGGAGTTGAAGAGTACACAGTGCTTGGAAAAAGTATAGTTCAGATGAAGTCTGGTGGGCACACTCTCATCTTCCTGAATGTGTACTATGTGCCTGGTATGGAAATTAATCTGTTATCTGTCAACCAGATTATGAGGAACTCTCCTCAGCTTGATGTAGTGTTCAATGCACACAAGTTCTCCATTATCAATAGAGACACTAGTCTTACAGTTGTTGTTGGCCAAGAGGATCATGGTCTATACAGGCTTCTTGACATTGGAGATTCTCCAGAAGTAGCTCTAGTAGCTCATGTTTCTCCCATCAGCACTCTGTGGCATTAGCGATATGGACATCTAAACATGCAATATCTCTCTCATCTCTCTCGGGACGGACTTGTGTCAGGGTTACCGGATATTCAAACTCAGCAGTTGGGAGTATGTGGTGCCTATCAAACTGGCAAGCAACATTGGTCTTCATTCAAGGATAGAGAATCTTGGTGCGCATCTAAGGTACTCTAGTTAATTCTTGTTGATATTTGTGGTCATATGCATACATCTTCTATTACTGGTTGCAAATATTTTTTGCTTATTGTAGATGATTTTAGTAGAAAGATGTGGGTGCTTTTCTAAAATATAGATCTGATGTCCTTAGTATCTTTCAGAAGTTTAAATCCTTAGTTAAAAAAGAGTCTAGCTGTAATATCATAACTCTTAGGACAAATAACGGGGGAAAATTTTGTTCATATGCTTTCTCCAACTTCTGTGATACTCATGGCATCAAATGTCAGTTAACTACACCCTACACTCCTCAGTAGAATAGTTTTGTCGAATGTTGCAACCATATGGTTGTTGAAATGGCTCGTTCCCTGTTAGAACATAGGAATGTTGTGAACAAATTTTTGGCTGAAGCAGTATTTACCACTTTCTATCTTCTTAATCGATCACCTACTCAGGCTGTTAAGGGGAAAACTCCCGAAGATGTTTGGTCTAGCCGTAAGCCTAAGATCAGTCACCTCAAAGTATTTGGCTGAGTTGAATATGTTTGGATTCCAGCTGCTAAGCGCTCTAAGTTGGATTCCAAAAGCTAGAAACTCATGATGACAAGGTATAGTGATCATCACAAGGCCTATAGGTTGATAGATATAGCCACTGGTCGTCTTAGCTTCAGTCGTGATGTAGTATTTGATGAAGACAGAGGATTCTTTCAATCTCCTCCTTCTGAGCAGTGTTCTGAGGATCAGCCTCATAATGTTCTTCTTTTGATAGGTCCACCTGATGGGAGTGATGATGCAACATTAGTATTTGATGATGCACTACTTGAGCTTCCTCTAAAAAATAACCCTCCTCTTGCTACTCCTATTGTTCTTGAGCCTTCTCCATTCCCTCATGATATCGGTTCCTCTACTCTCTGGCCTAAATGGTGGGCTAAAACCATTGGTGATCTCCAGGATAATGAGCTCCTTGAAGGTAGAACTTCTAGACATAAGAGAAAATAGTAGTCTACAGTAAATTTTGCTCTTATGGCTAACCTGCACAGTATTTTTGAGTGTCAAACCTATTTAGAGGCTAAGGGTACACCTGAGTGGGAATATGCTATGGAAGTTGAATTCCAGAGTCTTCAAAAGAATCATACTTGGACCCTTTTTGATCTTCCTGCAAGGAAAAAGCCAATTATCTGCAAATGGGTGTATAAAGTGAAATACAAAGCAGATGGAACCCTAGACAATTATAAAGATCGCCTTGTTGCTCGAGGGTTCTCATAGAAGGAAGGCATTGACTATGAGGAGACCTTTTCTCCTATAGCCAAGATGAGTACCATAGGGCTTGTCCTTGCCTTAGCAGCTCAATTCAATTGGAAAGTCTATCATATGGATGTAAAGAGTGCTTTTCTGAATGGTGACTTATAGGAAGAAGTCTACATGACGCAACCTCCAAGATTCAAGGTTGCAGTCAAGAATAGAAAGTCTGTGGATTAGTCAAATCACTCTATGGTTTGAAACAAGATCCTTAAGCTTGGTAATGAAAATTGATCAATACCTCATAGATCATGGTTTTCAGCGGAGTCCATTTGATGCAAACTTGTATATCAAGCATACTAGTGATGATATTCTGTTTGTGGTTGTCTATGTGGATGACCTTATCATTACTGGCAGCTTAACACATTTGATCCATGGGATCAAAAAAGTTTTGCGTAGCACTTTTGATATGACAGATTTAGGACTTCTTCATTACTGTTTGGGGGTTGAAGTCTGGAATATTGAGAACAACATCTTTCTCTCTCAATCCAAGTATGCCAGAAATCTTGTGGATAGATTCAGAATGTAGGATTGCAAACCTGCCATGACTCTTATAGAACCAGGGCTCAAACTTTTAGCTCGGTCATCCTCACCCCTTGTGGATGAAACTTTATTCACACAATTAGTGGGCAACCTCATCTACCTTACCGCCACTAGACCTGACATCAGTTTTGCAGTGAGCTACATTTCCCACTTCATGTCAGCTCCGAAATCTGATCATTGGATAGCAGCAAAGCGTGTGCTACGTTATGTGCGTGGCACTCCTGATTATGGACTTCTGTACACTCGAAGTTCTGATCCTATACTCAGTGGTTACATAGATTCTAATTGGGTTGGTTCGGTTGATGACCGTAAATCTACAATTGGGTATGTGTTTAATCTGGGATCTGATGTTGTCACGTAGACTAGTAAGAAGCGGCAGGCAGTGGCTCTCTCCTCAACAGAAGTAGAGTATCGAGGAGCAGTTAAGACATCTTGTGAGGCAGTTTGGCTTCGATGTATGCTTGTGGATATGCATGTTTTCTAGATAGGTCCTACTCCTTTGTTTTGTGATAATCAGGGAGTTCTCAAACTTGCCAAGAATGCAGTCTTTCATGAATAAACAAAGCATGTAGAAACCCATTGTCATTACATTCACCAGCTTGTTGAAGAAAAATCCACCAGTTGCGATATGTTCCTACAACGGAGCAGCCCTCCGACATCTTCACTAAGCCTCTTGGTCCTGATAAGTTTGTAAAATTCAAAGGGTATATCGGTATTGTAAATAGATTGAGCATTAAGGGATGGTATTAGAATAATGCTATTTAGTGTTTAATGCTCATTCTTATTAGATGTTTCTATTTTTATCTTTTTAGCAGTTTCTTAGAAGAAACTGGTTGTTTCTATTTCCTAATAGAAACTTGATGTTTCTATTTTTGTAAATATCTTTGTATTACTTATTGAGCTTCATTTTCTCATGTAAATCAATTCAATTCATTCATTGATTATGTTGGTGGTTTCCATGGAAGTGAAGGGAATGACTAGATTCTTCTTCATGGTCTTCATTACAAGCATATGCCTCTGATTGTGCCACTGACTTGCCCTTTGTGACTATGTCATTCAATGTCTTGATCTGCCTTGCTAATTCCTTAAACCTGTTTTCAAGGGATTCCATCTTCTCATTGGCCATAACTTGAGCTCTTGTTTCTACCATACACAGATTTGGTCGTCACTATGAAAAAATTTGGGACTGCCTGAAAATTGAAACTGACAAGTGAATGGTACCACCTCGCTCAGCTCATCGTCCTGATTCTTATGGTCTAAGTCTCTTATAAGTGTCCTGGGAGGGCCTCAAACTATTTTTTTTTTAACTCCGAAAGGAGTTTTACTCCCCATTTATGAATACCACATTAGCCAATTCCTAGAAAAGTTAATCCTATCTAATGTCTTGCGAGAATCACCCCAAGGTATAGGAGCCACAAGCCTCCCTGCACAAAAATGGTTAGATCTGTCTGCGAAACCCTCAACTGCAGAGTCTGAATAGGAATGCGGCAGCAACCGAACCCCCGCTGCTAGATCTAAATGGTATTCTGGTGGATTTAATTGTTGCGGTGGCGTAGAACCCAATCTGCTAGATCTGATCTAGCAAAGAAGATGATGGGAAATCTTAAGGGAACTATGGTCTCAAGGAGTGTCAGGTGCTACAGATCACAATATACATAAGGGTCCAACAGTAGTACTCAGCCCAATTTTTCAGGGCACTAACTAAGGAGGATCAATCGTACCCTTAGCCATACTACCCGACTACCCTATCATACGTGTAAGCAATCTCCCCCAGTGTTTTTCTCGTTGTACTATAGCAGTAAGACGACCGACGTTTATCTATGATGATATTTCAGGTGAGCCTAGGGGGCTTTCAATATACCCAGAGGACATGGAAGACAGTCCATGCATGATTTTTTCTAATGCGCTACTTCTCGAAGGGGTAACCACAGGGGTTACAAGGGAGTCCAACAAGCATGACCACCTCTTGTATTTCCTACACGCATGCCTCCCCAAATCTGTAGGTTTATGCACTCAACGACAGATCTCGTGGTTTAAAGATGTTGAAACATGTCTCTAGCCAAAAAAAATTCTACTACAAATGGAGATACCACTAGCCCTGGAAAATTCTATGATACCACTTGTTATGCTCTTGACCTATGAGAAGATGCTAGGATACCAAATATGTGAAGAAATAAAACCCAGAACACAGAACAAAATGAGAAATAACATGTATTTTATTATTCAGAGATGAAAGCAATGTTCACTTGCATCTTGGAGGGGGCAACCTCCAATAGAGCAGTGCTCGATTACAGAATAAGACACGACGCCCCTCAATGGGGAGTCTCTATCCTTTATATAGGATTCATACATGCAATACCATGGGTCGGTACCATGGTTCTATTAATACCATTTATCTAATACCATGGCCCATTTGCAACTAACTGTGGTCTCTTTCTTTAAATGTAGGTCAACCAATTACAATTATTAATATGGGATTTATTGACTCTTTAACTAACTATAACTATGACTCGATCCTATTACATAAATAAGGGGGTTAGGGTTGAACCCTAACAGACTATACTATCCCCTTTAGAAGTAGAAACCACCTAATATGATTATTGGTTAACCTGATTTGGAGTTTAGGAGACATTGGCACATCTTGAAGCCCATTACGGAAGGGCATGCCATTATGAATTCCCCACCTATGGTCCATGATTAGGTAAGTTCATTTACTCTATTTCTCTAATGACTTGTTGTACTGGAAGGCTAGGGGATGCATTGGGTCCTATGTAGGATAGTATATAGTTTCCATATACGGGGTCCTAACCCTCTAGAGGGCTACATTGGCACATGTACAGTGAGCGTTGAGATCCATGGGCTTCCACAACATCATATTGAACTCCATGGATCCCTAGAACCATTAGTACATTGAATTCCAATATGCACAACACATAGAGTGGGACATAAATACACACCATTAGCCCCTTCTCCCACAAGAGGGTGGGCGGTGCCAAGAATGAAGGATGGTGGGGAAGGTGTACAACATATATATGTTGGATGGATGGTGCCAAAGATGATGAATGGTGGGGGAAGGTGTGCATCTATGTAAAATCCATATGTTGTGCAAAAAATTGTCTTCAATACATCGCTATAAAATCATATGTCAATTTTGCATCAATACTGAATAATTCATAAAATAGAGTGACCATACTCATAGTGGCACAAATCATTGCACTCCTTGTGCAATTAGTAGTATATGACGATTTCAAAACTTTGACACACCTGCAACATTTCCTAATTATGGCCATTATATATGGTGCATAGACCATGCCATGCATATTCAATTCAACATACCATTCTACACATGCAATATCACTAATACACAAGGGTAATTATTACTATAGGTTTTCTTATCGCAATAAATTACTAAATAAAATATATAGAGAGAGATTATAGGTTTTCTTATCACAATAAATTACTAAATAAAATATATAGAGAGATTAGGTATAATTTTTTTGGAGCAATTTTCCCAAGAATAAGTGTAGAATTACACTTCAATATGGTCAAATTTAATATTTTTTAAATATGTTTCTCAGCTAGGGTAGTGGTTATTTCTCAAGACTAATAATTTTATCCTCATCATAAATCAACTGTCGAGGTTAAGAGTACTTCATTTTCCCTACATAATAGTTCCAATAGTTTTGGATTAAGGGGCTTAATCTTGTAAAAAAATGGGCATGGCCATATGACAACAGAAACATGACAAAATCACAACATAATATAGGATGCACATGGTAAAATCCTAGAAAACACCAATGGAGCAATGTGAAACACTTGATTATTTCTCTCATGATTTATTTTCATGTAGTGAGGATCCATGTCCAATATTATAGTGGAGATGCTTGATGCAAAGCACACAGAAGCCAATAATTCAAAGATTCTCCTAAGTTAAGTGGAGATGCTTGATGCAAAGCACACAGAAGCCAATAATTCAAAGATTCTCCTAGGTTACAATTATTTTAACTTGAATTTATCCATGCAATGGATAATTACAATTTATTTAGTGCACATAATTACAATTAATTAATTTATTTATTTATTGTAAATTTATTTATTCCATGTCTGATATTATATTGTATATGCTTTCATGAAAAACATACATAAGCCAATAATTCAAAGATTCTCATAAGTTAGGATTATTTTAACTTGAATTTATTTGTGCAATGGATAATTACAATTTATTTATTGTGCATAGTTACAATTTATTTATTTATTTATTGTGAATTTATATCTTCTAAATGACAAAAATGAAAGTCAAATAACTCGATCATTAGGGTGTTTCCCTATGTGGTGCATATAGATCTCCAATGTGGTGCATATAGATCTCCATTTATTTGGTAGATTGGTGCTTAACTAGATTTTGTGATATACCTCGATCTATTTAGTACATTGGTGGTGCTCAACTAGATTATGTGATATGTGGATTGAAATTGGATTGTCACATCAAATATTTGTATATTGATTTTGAGAAAACCCAAACTATATGAGAAATTCTGAACCCAAAAATTTACTTCTCAATTGAATTTAACAATACCCTAATACTTTACTTCCATAGAAGATAGAGCGATTACACATTGCTTTTTTTTGCTTTTTTTTAAACTAAGTGATAGGACCCCAACTAGAAATTCTAATGAGAAGTAAACTTTTGGAGGATGTTTGACACCTCACTGAAAATTGATACTTTACATCCATAGAAGAAAGAGTGATTACACATTGCTTTTTGTTCAACTAAGTGATACGACCTAGACTAGAAAGTCTAACGAGAAGTAGACCTTTTTATTTGGATAATGTTTGACACGTCATTAAAAAGTAGTGGGGGTTTCCTTGTAATATTCCATGTGAAATTGGTAAATAAAGTTAAATGCATACTTAGGTTGAGAGAAAAAGATTCCCTAGTTGGATTTGATTAGGAGGGAATAAGGAAGGATGTCAAAGTTAAGAAACTCAAAGTAACTTGTAAAACTCGACTTCACATGATTGATCAAATGGTGATTATTCTCAATGATAAATATGGCATCAATATAAGGAACAAGGATGATGAGAGTCACCATTTTGATGTTGAGTATACATACTGGGCTTGGAATGGCACTTAGATACATTGAATCCAAGAAGGTAATTCTCTTACCAAGCTTGAGGAGTTTGCTTTAGACCGTAAAAGGACTTCTTGATGTGGAAAAGAAGGAGGGGTCATCCTAAGCAAAACGTAGAGATTGTTCCATGTAGATTTCTCCAATCAAGTACCTATGAAGAAAGGTGTTATTGATGTTGAAGAAAGTTGTAATTGATGTTGATTTGATGTACTTCCCAACAATAAGAACGAGTGAAAGAGTAAGATAGAATGAATCCATTGAATCCATCTTTGAAATAGGGGAAATGTTGATTTGTAACTAATAACTTTATCTTGTGAGAAACTTTTAGAAATAAGGTAGGATTTAAACTTATCCATGCTTTCATTTGGTTAGAAATTGATTATATAGACCCACTTGCAAGAATAATATTGTGACCTTTAAGAAGAGGAATTGCAAGATCCCAAGTGTCATTTTTCACCACAAAGTTCATTTCTTCTTGCATAGTTGCTTCCTAATAAGTTTGGTCACTTGTATCCTTATAAGTTAGAGGATATTATATCGGTATGTGTTGTGCCATAATATTTGAAACACCTATATGTAACTATGAATGTGCTCTATGAGGATTTGTTGGATCACCAACTAAATTACCAGTACATTTTCCCAGTTTCTAGACCCATTTCAGAAGTGTGTGATTGGTATATTGACTTGTAGGAGGAATAACTAAAAGTGCATGTTTATTGAATTAAAGGAGGAGAAGATAAATATGTAATGTGGGATTGGTAGATTTAATTGTAGGAGGAATAACTAAAGGTGCATGTTTATTGAACTAAAGGAAGAGGAGATGAAGATGTTGGGTTAAGTTCATCATTTGAAAATGAAGAATCATCATTTCAAAAATATAGAAGTCATGGAGAAGTTAAAAAATAAGAGAGAAGTGGAAAAGAAAAAGATGTAAGAACATAAGCCAGGTTATTCTCATCAAATTGAAGATGAGTATGAAATATAACCTCTAAAGAGTGAGGTACCAAGAGAAAATATTCTATCTTCTATTACATCATTAAGATAAACAATAAAAATACATTGCTCACTTCGTGATTTCATTTCCTTACTATTTTCTTCACGAATATTAATCCATGCTTCACAACCAAACACCTTAAAGTGGAAAATAGGTGTCTTGAGAGTTAGGATCTTTTTACACCCTCTCTTCAAATTTATTAATTATTTTTCACTTACCTATGACCCTATATTAGTCCATTCTAAGTGAATGTCCATATTAGACAAGTTGAATGTCCGTATTAGACATTCTAAGTCCACCTCTAAAACGTGATGGGAAAACATTTTGTATAAACATTTTTATTGATACACCCCTTCAATATAGTTCCAAGCATGTCATATTCTAAGGGTTGATAATGCTTTCTACAAAAAATAATAGCTTGAGAGGTGCTTCTTGTTTTCCAAGAGAATAAAACTAGCATGGATTATAAGGTAACTTCTGTAACTAAGAGTATTTGAATGGCATGGAAAGCTATCAATTCCATACTTGTCTAGAAGAACAAATTACTTGTTTCTTCACTCTTTTAATGGGTACACTATCTATAAGCCAATATTATACAATATAATTGAAATCAAGGACTATGCTTTATTTTAATGAGAACTCTACATATTGGTCTCTTGTTCAACAATATAATGGAAAAAAATTGGGTTCAAATCTCTTGGTTTTAGGAAGGTGTTAATTTAGGACTGAAAGGAAGAAAACCACATAACTCTAACACCTAAAGAAATAATTAGATTTTTTTTAGAATTAAAGACAAAGTCCCATCTACGTAACCCTAGTAGTGATTTGTAAATTGTCGTGGATATTCCATTGGACAGTTCAACGTAGAGATCTGATAATATTATAATAAAAACTTTGGAAATTATACACTTTTATAGTTTATTAAACTTTAAGATTTTTGGATATAACTGTAATTATTGCATGCATGCGAATGGAGATTATTGAAAAAAATAAAGAATGACCAAATAAGCACACACAAGACATAAGATATGCTCTCCGAGAAACCCTTTTGAGAGAAAACCCAGCTAGAAGGTGAGGTCGCTTTGCTCTCTTTTTCTATCTAGAAATATGGATGTAGGTACAAAGAGGTAATGTTTGTGTCCCATGGGCTACTACAGTGCACATATCCTCTCTGTGTACTCTACTTCATATCTCTCCTAGCTATCTTTTCTCAGTTATGGAACAAAATTCTCTCGAAAGAATGGAATGCCTCTTCCTCCTAGTGGCCTGATTATAACATCGCCTAATAGCCTACTAGTGGTTATGTTTGACTACATAAAATCTTAACCAGAGTCTTTTACATCAAAAACATGTGGCTAACTCCTTTTCCATAAATAATGGGGACTGACACAGCATCATCCTGAACTATAGGTGTGCAAATAGGAAGGTCAAAATTTGAGTGGCATAACTTTTTCATACGGACTCTGATTGACGTGTTTCTTGTGTTGTTGGAAAGGTATTTGTGTTTAGAATAAATTTAAAATGTGTTGCACTAAAGAGGCAAAGTTTTACCCCCCAAATGTTTCATTTGATGCCTCAAAACGCTCCTGGAAGGTTTGATACCTTGTTTCACCAAACTGGATCCCATTAGTAAAAATAGTCCTGTGAGCTGATTCCTCCACTTTTTCCACTCCAAATGCATCGAGATGGAAGAAAAAAATATAATGATCCAATTCGGATCAAGTAGGCTTATGCTAAATGATAAAAATACTTATCCTTGATAACTTATTCATCAAAATTATGCTCCAAACTAAACTCAATCTCCTTGGTGGAAGGAATAGAGATGAATACTCAATCTCCTTGTTGGAGGGACTAGAGATGGTAGATTAATAATTATCAGTTTTTTAATTAAAATTATAGAAGCACAATTTGGAACAAAAATAAATTGGTACTTTTGGCTTTAGTCTATATGGAAGCATTTCTTCGATTCAAGTAAATACTTATTTTCTTGATCTTTGACCCTTGATTTCCTAGAACTATGATAACACCTTCACTATCCAAGTGTGCCTCAACCAAAGTGACCATTTTGTGGGGAAAAAATTACGAGCATTTTTATGGTCTTATGGTCTTATAACTTGGCTAATACATCCTCATATTGAATTTGAATTTAGAAGTTATGTATCCATCTTCTTCCCCCCTCCATTTCCTAGGAAGCCACTATTTTAGGGGACATACTTCCTTTGGCTAGTGATATCAATGCAACATGTCAAATAATTATATTTCATATATGGAAAGTAAGGAAAGATCTCTTTGTAACCATATTCAACATAATGCATGCTCTATCTAGCTTGATGACTCTGTAACTCATACAAGATTCCATTTGCAAATGAAATTATTGGTTAAGGAGGATATGAAAATAATACATCCATGCACACCAATTAATGTCTTGGGTTGGTGCATCTCATGTAGGAATGATCCCCTTATTAACTCCCTTATTTATTATACTAAGTCTTGTTGATCTAAAGTTTACATATGTACTTTGGGAGATATGTTTATCATGAGTGCTCAAAGAGGTGACGTAGTTTCCCTCTTCCTTGGGGCTCAAAGAGGTGAGATATTTTCTCTCTTCTTTGGGGCTCAAAGAGGTGACACAGTTTCCCTCTTCCTTGGGGCTCAAAGAGGTAACATAGTTTCCCTCTTCCTTGGGGCCCAAAAGGACAAGTTCTAGCATTTGTGGTTAGATGATCCAGATGTTTTAAATCCTATTGAGCTCAAGTAAGGAAATTAAAGGTGAGGGTTCATTTTTTTTACTTTAGAAAGAATTAATTTGGAAACCTCCTCAATATATACAACAACACGCCAGCCACATATATTTGAAACTTAAAACTTGTAACTTAACACAGGGTTAAGACATTAGTAGGCCTCCTCTTTCAACTAACTATTGAAAATACAACATGATTATTTTCCTCTAGATGACCAACATATTAATTACGATATTTGAAGCAGGGAGGAGATTACTTCCTCCATGAGACCATTTAATCTACCCTCATTAGAAGGAAGGAGCCCATTCTTATAAATTGTGCGTTCCTTCATGTTTATGGATGACCCATTCAAAACAAAGATAACTCTCCCCTTGATATGAGCATAGTTCCTACTACTACTCAATTTGATGGTTTGTATGGGTAAATTTGCTAATTTTCATGGTTTTAGCTTTAACTTTTGCACTAGACCACTAACATACAAAAGAAAAATTCAATTTGTTCTTTTAACTATGTGGCCATTTTAGCTTCAAAAATATGTATCTATAGGGATTCTCAACTTATAGAAGTTGTATCATACAACCTAATTTTCTTTGTATAAAATATCTTATACATATATTTGAAAATAGAAAGTTACATGAGATTTATATATTAAAAGGTACAATATGTTAGAAGAAGACTACATTCATTTTATTTTTATTACATTATAAAGAGATGTATTTCTTATAGTAAGACCCATCTAAATATGGATTTAAAATGAAATCCATGATTGTGACCTCAATATGCATATGTTATTTTTCAATGTGATTATGTAGGTTTAAAATTTTGTGCATATAGTAAACCCCACTTATTATAAGGTACAAGTACATGTCATGTGCAAATAGCCATAATTAAACAATTATTATACACATGGTAAAGTCATACATGACCATAAATTAATCCTTATTGTACATGTGTTAAATTCATGCAATGGTTGTGCTTTGTTGACTATATATAAGGTGCAAGCCTCCATGGCACTACAAGTCTAATTACACTCTTCTATAAGGTGTAACCCTCCATGACACTGCAAGTCTAATTGCACTCTTCTATGTAGCATAGAGTACTATCATGACCTTGGTGTACACTATGACCATGGAACATTGAAGGCCATTCTACAAAACACATACATACCACAAAAATGCACAATTTTTTCCCGCTCACCCTCCCATAAATACATAGCACAAAAATGCACATTTTTGTCCCTCTCGCCCTCCCATAAGGTGGGTGGTGATAGAAGAAGGTGTACATTAGTGGAACATATATGCATTAGTGGAACATATATGCATTGTGCAGAATAACCTTCATTAAACCACTATCAGATTGTATATCAAGGACTAATTATGGAAATTACAGATGTTACATAGAGATGGCCATTTATATTTAGTGCACTATGTGCATTGAACAAACCATTATACATGCACAATAACACCTGTACAGAAGGGTGGTTATTAGCATATGATTTCTCACTACAATAAGCTAAGAAATATCATTTTAATTATTTGTATATTAATATAGATCTATATTATCTTTGAATTTACTTGGAATGATAAAAAATAATAAGAGTAAAATTTAAGTATTTTAAAAAATAGATTTTAAAGGGATCTATCCTCTTTTATTATAATGTAAAGAGACAAATTGAGTAAGGTTATTTAAATATGATTTCTCACTATAATAAGCTAACAAAAGATAATTTTAATTATTTGTATATTAATATAGATCTATATTATCTTTGAATTTACTGGGAATGATAAAAATAATAAGAGTAAAATTTAAGAATTTTTAAAAATAAATTTTAAAGGGATCTATCTTCTATGAAAGAGTGCAATAGATACAATTTCCTACCGGATAATGATTTCATAATGATTTTACGTTGTTACTATCATTGAATAATTACACTTCATAAAATCTCAAGAATAAACACAACTGAAACAATAAACATCATAGAAGGACAACCATGCACAATATAAAATAATTTACCTTGGGAAACCCAACCTTGGGAGAAAGCCCATCAACTTTTCTTTAGGAGAAAATATTCTTTATCAAGGTTTACAAATCAGATATTTGCTTACAAATTTGTGCCAATATCCAAGTGAAAATACCAATCAAAATTGGAAAGACTATATTCCTTTGAGGTCAGCCCCTTTAGCCCTTCGTTAACCCTGTTTCCCCTATAACATATGTCCTTCCTACAGCTCTTGTGGCCATCTTGTTGCTCATGTTTCCTTTCTGCAGCTCCTACAATCTTCTTGCTCCACACATGTGGCTATCTAAGAGGTATAAGAATACTTATGAAGAGAGAGAAGAAACTTCACTTTATTGGTGGAGAAAATGAGACATCACCCCCTCCATTTATACTTGTCCAATGATGTGAAATAACCTAAGGGACACACCCCTTCATAGGCTGGGCCAATACTATCCTTTACTACTATCACCATCATGATATCAATAGAGAGTACACATAACCATTAATTATATCGAAATTATAATATTAATAGAGAACATACATAACCTTCACATTCACTAATAATAGAGTCATGTTTCTGGATCCTCAACCTGAGTTCCTCATAGACTAAAGTATCTAAGATAATGTCATATTAGGGTCAGGAAACTAGAGTGGGCACTATAACTTAGGGGCTAACCCCAACCTAATGGGCAACCTAGTTCTACCCAAAAAAAATGCAAAAAAATTAGCAATTTTTTCTATATGATATGATGGTAGTTTAGGACATAGCATGAATTTTTTATGGAGACTAAAATGCATCGGGTCACTCTCAAAAATTTCAAGTGTTTCATAAATAAAAAAAATCTTGCAATTTTTAGCAAGCATGACCCAGAAAACCAAAGCAAAAGTGACGTGCAATTTCTTTGAGCGCTTAAATATTCAACAACTGGTAAAACATTCAATTCTATAGAACTATATTGTATTTTCTACCAATCATCAAATAAATCTCTAAAGAGAATTCCAAGAAAAACACCCTTTCAATTGCAGTCTCTGTTCAAATAATTGAAATCACGAAAAATACCACTACATTGACCTCAGATCCTTCCTCACAGCTAAACCTAAAAAATTACAAAAGGAAACTACAATAATATCGTCACAAAGAAAATTTAAATGATAACATACCTTGATTTGCAAGTCCTAAAATGGGAATTAGTAGAACTGTGAATGTGAAACAACACAACTATTTTTTCTTCGATTATCCCCCTTTGTTGCACAATTAATCTTTGTTTCTGTAAACCATGTCTCATAGCAAGCATTGAGAAATTCACATTTTGCCTTATCAGCTGTCATTTTGGGCATCCAATTCACTGTAATTATGAACATCCACAGATCCAACGACTGCACAGAGATCCAACGGTGCATATACAGTGGAAAACTGCAGCAAATACTCTGCATCCCCATGTACATACACCATCCCATCCTGCAATAAATGGATGCAGTGTTATTGGTTGCACGCAACTAATATTGAGCATGCTATAGGGTATTAATTGGGAAGCGGCTGCATATGCCCATCATTAGATTTTACCAAAGCCAAAATCGAACAGTTGGTTGCAGGCAACAAATATTGAGCATGCTATAGGGTATTAATTGGGCAACAGTTGTTTATGCCCATCGTTCGATTTTAACAAAGCCAAAATCGAACAGTTGGTTGCAGGGAACAAATATTGAGCATGCTATAGGGTATTAATTAGGCGACGGTTGTATATGCCCATCGTTTAATTTTACGAAAGCCAAAATTGAATGGTGGGCACATACAACCGCCGGCCAATTAATACCCTATAACATATTATTTATTTCTTTTCAACCTTGGTTGCATATGAGAAATGCAATTGTGGTTTACTGTGAAATAAATTCTCTGCACTTCACTGAAACTACGTGATTTCTCTACTTCTCTGTGCATAATGATCCAAAAATACATATAGTGCAACCGGTTGCATAAAAAAATATGATGTGCATATACTGCCCCATGTTGCAATAAATTACCTCTCGTGTAATTATTCCCTCTGCAGCTCTGTCGTGAAGATCCAGAAAAAAAAAAAAAAAAAAAAAAATTACCAATCGTAGAGATTCAATAAAAATTCATTAGGTTTGGACGTAACTGGAAGCCAAGTGTTTTTGGTCTTTGACAGGAAACTGGTATGGCCGTAACTGGAAGCCAAGTGTTTTTGTTGTTTGACAATAAACTGATAAACTGATAATTATTTCATGGCATTATAGTGATTCTAGCACCCAATAGGGTAGGGTGGCATAGAGAAGTTATAATGCTTCAATAGCAACGTGTCGGCTCAGAAGTTATGGAGCAGGTGATTCAGACATAGAAACACGACACTTGCAAATAAAGTTATTGTGTTGTAATGAAGAAAATTGGAAAAAAATAAATATTATTACTTCATTATTAAAAGTTTAATATTTTATTATAAAATAAAATAAAAATCAATCTAAACTTTAAAAAAAATCAAAATTATTAATGCAAAGGTTGTGGGATGATAAAAGTTATGGTTTTTATGATATAAGGAAACGATAAATGAATAATTTTTTCTTAAGTACATATTATTATTATCAAATTACTTGAAAGATTATGAAATGAAATTATTTTAACATTAAAAAAAATCAAAATAATTAAAAGTTCAATATTTTATTATAAAAAATCAAAATTATTAATACAAAAGGTTGTGGGATGATAAAAGTTATCTTTTTTATGATATGAAGAAATGATAAATGAATATTTTTTCTTAAATATATATTATTATTATCCAATTAATTGAAATGTTATAAAATTAATGAAATGAAATTATTTTCACATTAAAAAAATCAATCAAAATTATTAATACAAAAGGATGTAGGATGATAAAAGTTATCCTTTTTATGATATTAAAGAAATGATAAATGAATGTTTTATTCTTAAATATATATTATTTTATCAAATTACTTGAAATATTATGAAATGAATAAAATAAAATTATTTTAATGTCAATAGGTTAAAGATAGTTTGTGGGATAAATTGTTTTTTTATCACTTTCTTGTGTTCGCTCTTTTTCGTGTGGAGTCTCACAATTAAAGCTCCTAGACAAATCCCTGGTTGAATAGATTATCCCAAGATCTATTTGCCAAAATATTTTCATAACTTTCTTGGTTGTCTTTGAAAGCCTCACATTTTAAAATGAAATGCTTTTATGTTTCCACTTTTTGCAAGAGAAGAAAATACACTCTTTCCTCCCACACTTCTTTTGGTCTTTTCCAGTGCTTTGTTTCACAACAGAGTTGATGAAAATTAATCCTTAATTGAGCAATAAGAATTTTGACTCTCCAATAAATATTGGTCTGAGCAATAAGAATTGTGGCTCTCCAAGAAATATGGGCCCCTATGTACGTTTTTTGTTGTTGATTATTTGTGGGATTAAACTCTTCAATATAGTACCTCTTCTTTCTCCCTAACTCCTCCCAAGTACATTTGTGGAACTTATCCATAACAAAAGTTTTTATCTCTTCATTGTTTGTGGGATACATGCTCCAACAAATACCTCATTTACTAAACCATTTGTTATTTTTCTTCATCCAAGTCATCCTTCTTTTGCACAATATGTCATTAAACAAAACTTTAGGTCAACTACTCTCTTCCATTTCCTCTATTTTTTTTAAATGTCCTACGACTCCCACCATAGCAATTGCTTCAATAGGAGAAACCCCTCTTTCACTTGAGAGGATAGCACAAGGAACTGCACTTTTAATTTTGATACTAGTGTAATCCCTTATTGTTATTAGTACAACCCCATATTGTTATTATTATTGTGCCCCATAGAAGTCCACTATTGTTATTATTGTGCCCTTACATTATTATTGTTATGTCAGCTTTGATTATATTATGACCCCTTAGACTCCTATATACAGAAGGGAGGTCTTTTCATTTGTATCATCCAAGAATTGTTCATTTGTGTAATGTTAAGGAGGTTGCCCCCTCGAAGAGTCTTATTTCTAAGACGTTCATCTATCTTTTCTATCTTTTTGTGAGCTGGTTTAATAACATTCTGAATTTTCTCAATTTGCTTCCATTACATCTTGAATGTAATGCTAGTCCATAGTTCACAACTGTAGAGAATCACCAGAATCACTAAAAGCCCAAAAAGAGTTAGAGTGGTTTTCCAATCCCATAACTCTGTCTCTCTACACCTATTTTGAAAAGCATAAAATGCTTTCCAACCCTAAAGTTCTTTTCATCCTAGCTTAGATCTCTGTTGAAGTCAATTCCAAAGTACTTGTGATCTCCAATTTTCATAATTTATTAAAAGAGATAAGATTAAAAACCTCTTTAATTAAAGAAAATTTTAAAATAAATAAATTATTTCCTTATCATTTTTTTCAAACATATAAAAATTATTCTTAGTAAAAAATTTTATCATTCCTAGTCACAACAATTACATATTAAAAATAAGTCCCAAAATTAACATAAAACAAAATACATCATATTCATATCATATATATATATATATATATATATATATATATATATATATATATATCTATACAATTTAACTTTCAAACTAACAAGCTTTTAATGCAATCATAATATAAACAAGTGCTACATGGTAGCTAGTACCTATGGCTTAGTTTAAATATAGTTAATTGGAGTATGAATTGTTGACAAAGTGTGAAATGATCAATTAAAGTCTTCATAAAAAATAGAAATGAAAGTGAAAATGTTGTTTTTTGGTAGTTCCCTATCTCATTGGTTGTAATGAAGCTTAATAACCTTTTTTTTGCATTGTTTGGTTCAAATTGATATGGAGAAATTTAGTTACAACTCAATGAGATATCAATTCCAAGGAACTTGTTTTGCACAACCAATTGCCTCCTACAAAGTTGATGCAAAGTTCATGGGAATTGAACATGATTGATATAGAGTTGAATGCAATTGTGTTTGTGGCAGTGAAAGCATGGGAATATGAAACAAAACGTTTATTCTTATCACTTTCTTTTGTAGAGAAAAAATGAGTTGAGACGATCTATAATTTGTGATTTAGTATTAAATTAATTTTTAAATTAAATTATAAAGACATGTTAGTTAATATCTATGAATAATTCGTAATAACCATTGTTTTACTGTTAACTTAAAAAGAAATTATAACTAGCACAACTATATAAATTAAATCACTAGTAATTATATATGGATATAAAAACACTTAGTTTCTAATCAAAATACTTAATTCCTAAAACATTCATATCCTAAAAAATCATTTAAAAAATTAATCATTTTAAAAAAATTAAATATTAAAATAAATAAAATATATCATTAGCCCTTTGCAATTTTTTTCTAAGTATTATACATTTGTCTATAATATGATTTGTTATTTAGTACTAAATTGATTGTCTGACAATCACTTATGAATAAAACCAAGAATAAAGTTATAGTAGATTAAATCACTTTAACAAAATACCAATCTTCTATGTTTGATTCGAGAAAGAAAATAAAAAAAAAACTTTGACAAACCAATTGAAATAGATAAAAAATTGAAGAATAACCTCTCAATGAATGTGGAACAATCTCTAGCGACTTGAAACGTAATATAAAACTTCAAAATGGGATCCTGATAATGGAGTTTCAAATCCTTTAGCCTGCAAAGACAATAGAAATTAATCAAAGACACACAAAAGGAATTAAAAAAGTAAAAAAAATATTGAATTCAAATTCAATTTCCAATTATAAGATGAATTTCTTGAATTTTTGATATACTTGGAGACAATTATAAAAATTATGCTTAAATCAATTTCTAGTTATAAGATGAATTTTTTGAAATTTTGATATACTTTGGAGACGATTATAAAAATTATGCTTAAATAAAACAAATTCAACAAGTTAAGAAAAAAATGCTCACATATCCTAAAAATTAGTAACTATACATCAATAAAGATTTCTTAAAAAAAATGCTTACAATATTCTAAAAATAATAACCAACTATAATAATGATTAATTATAAAATCTGTGTAAACAAAAGGAAAAATTCTAATTAATATAATTGGAATTGAAAATTATTAACTAATTAATAGAATAATTTTCCTTCGGTCAAAAGTAGTTGTTTTTTCTAGCCGTTTGAATGATCGGTCTCTCTATTTAACTTATTGCCATGGTTCTTCACCTTGTGCTGACGATGAACCACACTTGCTTCTCAAAAGTAGTCGTTTCTTTATAGTCGTTTGAATGATTGGTCTCTCTATTTAACTTATTGCCATGGTTGTTTGAATGATCAGTCTCTCTATTTAACTTATTGAATCTTGTCCTGATGATGAACCTTTGAATTTTGATGTGATTATCGCAGAAAACCTGTATGAAAAAGAGAAAATGTTTTTCCTAAATTTTAAATCTAATATTTCTGCTAAATTTTTTCTAAATAAGCCTAAATTTTATAAGCTTTGTTTCTAAAATCAATTCAATGGCTAATACGTAACCATTTTCCATCATTACATTCAAAAGAATTGAGGATTGCACACTGAAGTATAACAAGTAGTAGCCCTCTATAATTTATTTTGGAACAATTCTTCAAAACATTGGTGGACCTTCCGAAATAAAAGTTCAAATATATTATCCATAATAGTAAGAACACTATCTGATTGTGGTGGTTGGAGTATAAAATTTTAGGAGGTATACAATTTTAAGAACTCAATGTTGAAATGAATAGGAAAGCAAAACACATCTATTAACCGATCTCTTTGAGGAAAGAATGCCAAATGTTCCATGTGGTGGGTTCATTAGGGTTGAGTCTAGTCTCTCCTCACATTGGGCGAGTACAAACACTATTGTTCATGGTAAAATATGGAGAATCCATGGAGTCCTCAAAGTTTAGAGGCAGAATTGGTGTGGGTCCAGTACAGATCATCACTCAATGTTGATGGTCATAGATTTCTCTTGTAGCAAGAATGAAATTTATCTTATGTTTTTGGAAATTGATAGAACTGGTAGTCATTGCATAGTAAAATATGGAGAATCCATGGAGTCCTCGAAGTTTAGAGGTAGAATTGGTGTGGGTCTAGTGTAGATCATAACTCAATGTTGATGGTCATAGATTTCTCTTGTAGCAAGAATGAAATCAATCTATCTCATGTTTTTGGAAATTGATAGAACTGGTAGTAGTTGCATAGAAAAATATGGGGAATCCATGGAGTCCTTGAAGTTTAGAGGCAGAATTGGTGTGGGCCTAGTGCAGATCATAACTCAATGTTGATGGTCATGTTAAGCTCCTTTATGTTTTCCCAACTGCTGCCTACAATTACGGAAGTAAACTGCAGTCATTTCCTTAATTTCTGGAAACCAACTGTAGTAATTTCCTTAAATTACATAAATCAACTGCAGTTAATTAATTTCTTATTGGAAGCTTCTGAAGTGGTCCATTAATCCCTCTGGAGTTCTCTACCATGATCTGTGGAACACTTGACACATAGCCCACAGAAGCTTGATGGAAGCTTGGTTATAAATTCTTCTCTTTGGTCCCCAAGCTCACAATCTCAATCCCCTTCAGTTTTACACCAGCAAGTTGAGTGAGCAGAGCTTGGAAGTGCCTTCAGATTTTGTTATCTGCCTGCTTTGGCATATTTTTCTTAGGCATGATCCTTGATGTTGTTCGATTGTGGACAGCGTGCTGATGTTTGTTTTTCATGCACGCATCCTTAAATGGTTTCGGGGTCATTTCAATAACCTTCCAGTAGTATACTAAATCAATACAAGGTTGCTCATGTGTCTGTATATATAGGCCTCTCATCGTAATCTGTCACAGAAAGGGGTGCGTGTATCCAATGATATTTTTCTTGTCTTGATTGTAAGTCCAATATGAAGCTGTCTATGTGTGTGTGACAAAAAGGGTTGTGTATATATCGACTGTGAAATATATGTTATTGTATGGGGCTGCCATATTTGAGTGGCTATGGAGTGGGGATCTTTTCGGTTTGAAGGCAAAGTCATGCGAATGGCATTGAATGGGTATTAGAGATATAAAATCAAAGTGTGTCATTTTGTAGATACCAATTATCAGATTTATTGTTTTGTTGTGTGCGGAGGATTAAGCAAGTTCAACCAAGAGCGGCTTGTGTAAATTAATAGAGGCTGCAGAGAGTGAGACTACATGAGTTACTGGCTACAGAAGCCTAGTGGAGTTGTTTAAAGACTACCGGAAAAATTTTAATCAAGCTACAGACAATCTTGTCCTTTATCTAAAATCAGAGTGTGAGCAACCATCAATGGTTGGAGGTATTTTTCTTGGGCATCAAGTTTTTTACATTCTTTATGGTTTCTTTAAGTTTTATTTCCACATTAAAAAATCATTATTTCTATCATTTGGTATCAGAGCCCATTTTTATCCCATTTTTATCTCTGCCTTACCTTGGTGTTTATAGACATGCTCTATTTTGCCAATGCCACATTTAGACAATTTTCTTAATTAAGGCATTTATTTGGAAATATGTTTAATGTTTGCTCAATTTTTATGCTTATAATATTGGTTTAATTATATGCAATTTAAATAATTATTTTGCAAAATTTATTAACTATGCTTGTTATTTTTGCATGAATTGATTATTTATGTTTTAAATTAAAACATACTATTTTGGATGAGTATACGAGACCCATCATTAAATATTATGCATGAATTTTATAGTTTTGATTATGCAAACTATCATTATTTTCATAGCAAGTTAATTTTTATGGATAAAAGAAATAATGTCTAGTGATCCATATAATTTTAATTGATTAGAGAATAGCCACAACATATCTAATTAAATAAAATTATATATTATGATTGGTTAGGATCACATAAAGATTATTTAGACATTAAATTGTAACTAAATTATAATAAATATAATAAATTTTATCCACAAGAATTTTTATTATATTTATATAATTAATTAGGATAAAATATTCATAACTTACCCATAGGAATTATGAATTAATAGTTTTATCATAAAGTTCAAAACTATGAATAATTGAATAATTGAATCAGCTTGAATTGGAAATTTGGCCCACAGGGAATTTTTATGTCATTAGATACAATTTTGAGCATGATTTACATTGGTAAAACATGAAATTTTATTTAGGCCTCAATTTTAACTTAAGCATGTGATCTTTAATTTTATGTAGTGGTACAAATGGAAATTTCTCTGAAATTCGTTGTGATATCCCTGAACTTAAGGGAGATAACTATAAGGTCTGGAAGGAGAGGGTTCTCCTTCATTTGGGGTGGATGGACATAGACTATGCTATTAGGAAAGATGAACCACCGAAACTCACTAATACCATCACTGCAGTGGACATCATGCTTTATGAATGATGGGAGCGATCCAATCACCTAAGCATGATGTTCATTAAGACTAAAATTTCCGCTGGTATTCGTGGTTCCGTTGATCAGCATGAAAAGGTTTGAGACTTGTTGAAAGCCATTGATGATCAATTCATCACATCAGACAAGGCACTGGCAAGCACCCTAATCATGAAGTTCTCATCCCTAAGGCTCACCAGTGTGAAAGGTGTGTGCGAACACATCATGCAGATGAGGGACACTGTGGCTCAATTGAAGAAACTTTAGGTTGAAATATCAAAGTCCTTCGTGGTGCACTACATTCTGAACACCCTTCCGCACCAATACAGACCCTTCAAAATCTCATACAACACACATAAGGATAAATGGTCAATTAATGAACTCATGACCATGTGTGTTCAAGAGGAAGAGAGACTAGTGATGGAACTGGGAGAAAGTGCAATGCTGGCAACGTGTGGAAAGGGAAAATATCAAGCCATTCAGAAAGAGAAAGGTAAATTACCTCCCCAAGCCGATATGAAGAAGGATTCCAAGTGTTTCTTCTGTAAAAAGAAGGGACACATGAAGAAGGAATGCACCAATTTTCGGAAATGGCTTGCGGACAGAGGTAATGCAATCTCATTTGTTCGTTATGAATCTAATATGGTTAATGTTAATATTAACACATGGTGGATTGATTCTAGATCAACAATTCACATTTCGAATTCCTTGCAGGGTTTGCAAAACCTAAGGAAGCCAGTGGGAAGTGAGCAAAGCATCTTATCAGGAAACAAGATGGGCTCGCATGTGGAAGCTATAGGAACATGCTATTTAACTTCAAATAGTGGCTTTGTTTTAGAATTAGAAAAGACCTTTTATGTTCCAAGTTTTTCTAGAAACTTGATTTCAGTTTCAAGGCTTGTTCTTTTGAAAAACTTGATTTCAGTTTCAAGGCTTGTTCTTTTTGGATATTCCTTTAAATTTTCATAAAAAACCTTCAGTCTATTTTATAAATCTGATTATGTTGGGAATGCTACTTTGTCTAATGGTATTTACTACATTAATTTAGAAAACAATGTCACTTGTGATTCAATGCATGTTCACACTGGCACTAAAAGATGTGTCATTAATGAAGATTCCTCTAAATTATGGCACTGGAGACTAGGTCATATCTCCATAGAAAGAATTAAAAGATTGGTAAATGAAGGGGTACTTAGTACTTTGGATTTTACTAATTTTGGACTTGTGTGGACTGGAGAAAGGGAAAGCAGACCAACAAGTCAAATAAAGGTGCCAATAGGAGTTCAGACATATTAGAGATCATACATACTGATATATGTAGTCCAGGCATGGAATCACATGGTCAGAGATCATCTCCTTTATAGTTGATTACTCACGATATATGTATCTCTACATGCTTCATAAAAAGAGTGAAGCATTAGATGCCTTTAAGATCTTCAAGGCTGAAGTAGAGAAACAATGTGGCAAGTAAATTAAGATCATGAGATCAGATAGAGGTGGAGAATATTATGGTAGATTCACAAAAGATGGACAAGCACTTGGGCCATTCGCTAAATTTCTTCAAGAGCATGGGATTGTTGCTCAATACACCATGCTTGGTTCACCCGACCAGAATGGTGTAGCAGAAACAAGAAACTGATCATTATTGGACATGGTGCAGAGTATGCTTAGCAGCTCCAATCTTCCTAAATCCTTGTGGACTGAAGCACTTAAGATGGCAATGTATATATTAAACCGAGTTCCAACCAAGGTTGTTCCTAAAACACCATTTGAATTATGGAAAGGTTGGAAATCGAGTTTGCGACATATGCACGTTTGGGGATGCCCGTATGAAGTGAGAATATATAATCCACAACAGAAGAAGCTAGACCCAATGACCATTCGTGGGTATTTCATTGGATATGCTGAAAGGTCTAAATGTTACTGATTTTATTGTCCATCTCACAGCACTAGGATTGTGGAATCAAGAAATGCAAAATTTCTTGAAAATGCCTTGTTCAATGGGAGCGATCAAACCAGAAACATAGTTTCTGAGAATGATCATGTAGAATCTCAACCTTCCACCTCAAGTGATAGATTGGTTATTGTTCTCAACACCCCTCAATTACAAATTAGTGTTGAACAACCAATTGTTGAAGTTCCACAAGCTGCTGATGACATTCCAGTAGATCAGGTAGTTCAAGAGTTGCCAAGAACTTTTGAACAACGAGTTGAACCACATACTTCTCGGGAAGATGATGGTACAACATTAAGAAGATCTACTAGACCAAAGAGATCAACAATTCTTGATGATTATGTTGTGTATCTACAAGAATCTGACTACAACATTGGAGCCGAAAATGATGCTGAGTCATTTTCACAAGCCATGAGTTGCAAAGAATCAAAACTATGGTACAATGCCATGAAGGAAGAGATGAATTCTATAAAGAGTAATGAATTCTGGGATCTTGTTGAGTTGGCTAATGGTGCAAAAGACATTAGATGTAAATGGGTCTTTAAGACAAAGAAAGATTCATTGGGTAACATTGAGAGATACAAGGAAAGACTTGTTGCTAAGGGATTCACTCAGAAAGAAGGAATCGACTACATGGAGACTTTCTCTCCTGTATCTAAGAAAGATTCCTTACGCATTATTATGTCATTAGAAGCCCATTTTGACTTGGAATTGCAACAAATGGATGTGAAAACGACTTTTCTCAATGAAGATCTAGAGGAGGAGGTTTACATGAAACAACCTGAAGGATTCCCCTCTAGTGATGGTGAGCAATTGGTTTGTAAGCTCAAGAAGTCATTATACAGTTTAAAACAAGCAACCCACCAATGGTATTTGAAATTCCATAATGTAATTTCTTCTTTTGGTTTTGTAGAAAATATTAGGGATCAATGTATATACCTAAAAGTCAGTGGGAGTAAAATTTGTTTTCTTGTTTTATATGTGGATGACATTTTGCTAGAAACAAATGATAAGGGTTTGCTGCATGAGGTGAAACAATTCCTCTCTAAAAATTTTGATATGAAGGATATGGGTGAGGCATCTTATGTCATTGGCATTAAGATCCATAGAAACAGATTTCGAGGCATCTTGGTCTGTCTCAAGAAACCTATATTAATAAAATTTTAGAGAGATTTCGGATGAAGGATTGTTCACCAAGTGTAGCTCCCATTGTGAAGGGTGATAGGTTAAATTTGAACCAATGCCTAAAGAACAACTTTGAAAGGGAACAAATGAAGAGCATTCCATATGCTTCTGTTGTCGGAAGCCTAATGTATGCTCAGGTCTACACAAGACCTGACATTGCATTATTGTGGGAATGTTGGGACGATATCAGAGTGATCTAAGTATAGACCACTGGAGAGCTACAAAGAAAGTAGTGAGGTACCTTCAAGGAACCAAAAACTACATGCTTACGTATAGACGGAGGAACAATTTGGAAATAATTGGCTACTCATATTCTGACTTTGCTGGATGTGTTGATTCACGCAAATCAACATCAGGATACATTTTTATGATGGCCAGTGGAGCTGTATCATGGAGGAGTGCCAAGAGGACCTTGATTGACACTTCCACTATGGAAGTCGAGTTCGTCTCCTGTTTTGAGGCTACTTTACATGGTGTATGGCTTAAGAGTTTCATTTCTGGGCTTAGAATTATGGATTCTATCTCTAAGCCATTGAGAATATATTGCGCCAATTCAGTTGTTGTTTTTATGGCTAAAAGCAACAAAAGTGGGAGTCGAAATAAACACATAGACATTAAGTATTTAGCTATAAGGGAACATGTTAAAGAAAAGAAAGTGGTCATTGAGCACATCAGCACTGAGTTGATGATCGTTGATCCTTTGACTAAGGGCATGCCACCGTTTATTTTCAAGGATCATGTAATGAATATGGAACTTGGTTCCATTATTTGAGTGGCTATGGAGTGGGGATCTTTTGGGTTTGAAGGCGAAGTCATGCGAATGGCGCGGAATGGGTATTAGAGATATAAAATCAAAGGGTGTCATTTTGTAGATACCAATTATCAGATTTATTGTTTTGCTGTGCGTGGAGGATTAAGCAAGTTCAACCAAGAGCGGCTTGTGTAAATTAATAGAGGCTACAAAGAGTGAGACTACATGAGTTACTGGCTACAGAAGCCTAGTGGAGTTGTTTAAAGACTACCTCCAAAATTTTGATCAAGCTACAAATAATCTTGTCTTTTATCTGATATCAGAGTGTGAGCAAGCATCAATGGTTGGAGGTATTTTTCTTGGGCATCAAGTTTTTTACATTCTTTACGATTTCTTTAAGTTTTATTTTCGCATTAAAGAATTGCTATTTCTATCAGGTCGTAGATTTCTCTGGCAGAGAGAATGAAATTAATCTGATGTTTTTGGAAATTGATAGAACTAGTAGTTGGATCGATGATATTAGTGACCAATTTCTTGAAACTCAATAAAGACTCATGGGTTCGTAGTAGATATGTTCTTGTCTTACACTATGAACAATATTTTTTCTTAAATTAGAGATATAAAATCCTTTGTCCATGTTTACTTTTGATATAAACATTATTGCGGTTAACACGTAGTTACAGTAAGAAAACAAAAACACTATTATTGATTTAGAATTATAATTTTCAAAGAGTTTGTAATAGACATCACTTATGTGAAACAGAAACAAAAAAATATGATCCATGAGTGATATCATGTTTCAATTGAATTCTTATCTTGCAGAAAGAATGAAATTAATCTCTTGTTTCTGGAAATTGATAAAACTAGTATTAGTTGCATCAATGATATTATTGACCCATTTCTTGAAACTCAATAAAGACTCATGGGTTCATAGTAGATATGTTCTTGGAGCACACTACGAATAATACTCTTTCTTAAATTAGAGATATAAAATCCTTCCTCCATTGAAGCCATAGCAAAATGTTGGCAATCAGGATGAGATTGGCCTCTCTCCATTCTAGATGTTGTCATAATGTTCATCTTCAAATAGGCATCCATGATAATGTCCCTATTGATAAGAGACTTGGGACTCTACAAAATCTCATTCCCAATAGTAGGAAAATGGGGATTTGATACCGGGTTTGATACCCTTTTCAAGAGACTATTGACTACATATTAAATCTTCGAATTCAGTTTCTCAATATGGAATATGGAAGCTCTCACATATTTCTACACACCAACTTTTGCAATACTGACTACATATTGAATCTTCAAATGCAATTTCCTAATATGGAATATGGAAGCTCTCACATATTTCTACGCACCAACTTCTACAATTTATGAGGATGAATGTATCATTCAACAATAGCATTGATAAAATTCCTTTCTACACAAATCAACATTCAAGAGGCTACTAACTACATATTGAATCTTTGAATTCAATTTCCCAGTATGGAAGCCCTCATATATTTCTACACACTAACTTCTGCAATTTATATGGATGAATGTATCATTCAACAATAGCATTGATAAACTCCTTTGCTACACAAATCAAGTGTTGTACGCACTCATGCTTGATGACTTCTATTTTGAGTATATGGAATTTGGGGAAATTTGAGGTCACAAGAATTTTTCCTTCTCCCAAAGGAATACCATAGATTAATCTCTACTTTTACATAGATGCCAATGACATCTTCAATGAATTTACTAAAGATAAAATTGAGGGAATGTTGGACTAAAGTACGTCATAAATTTAATAGGTTTTGGAAAAAACAGGGGCTCTAATACCACTATTGGACTGTAAGAAAAGCATATTATAAGTGTGAATTCATTTTTCATTAAAATGATACATATATAAATACATTGTTTGCGGCCATTGGATTCATCTTCCAAGGTCTCTTGTGTGAATTTATTTTTTATTAAAATGATAAATGTAATTATAGATAAATACATTGTTTGTGGCCATTGGTTTCATCTTCCAAGGTCTCTTGGGCTCTGAATGACAATTCAAATTCCTTACAATAACCCTAGTAGATTAGGAATCTAGTAAATATAGATCATTTTCGCCATTTTCTATATGTTGCGGATGTATTTATGGATGGTTGATGTTGGTAAATGTTGGAATTATGTACTACCATACATATTTAAATTTGATAGTCTATAGTATTATTATCACATATTTAAATTTGATAGTCTAAAGTATTATTATCATAAAGCATAGTTGGAATATTTTGAGAAATTTTGGGGGAGCTTATATCTATTATATTATGTTTGGGGAATCTACTAAATCTTGTTTTTATGTACTATGTCAATTACAAAAACGAAGAATATTTTTTGCTTGGAAAAAAAGTTCCTAAGCAATATTCTCAAATTTTAAGCCAATAGGTGTAAAATTACTTTTCTACATAATTAATTTTTAGTTGTATTGCTTGACACATATAGTTCTTAAAAATAATATTGTTGTCCTCAACATAGATCAACCACCTAGATTAAGAGTGCTTTCTTTGTACTCACTATATCCAATAGTTTCTTATTATGGCCTAAACTCTCATTAAACCAAACGTTTCATTCATGTTCACAATCACTCTTCTTTAGCATGTTCACTCGAATTTCACCATTTCATTAATGTTGATTATAGCTCTTCTTCTTATGTGCCTTCTTTCGCTTGTTCACTCGAATTTCAGCATCTCATTAATGTTGATCATAGCTCTTATTCTTATGTGCATTACTTACCCATAAATGTACAACAACCAAATATAATAACATTAATCTTTCAATTTTTTGGGTTAGGATAGATCTATGTTAAATTTGTGTTAAGAAAGATCTATGTTGATGTCTTTTGTTGTCAAGAAGAATCAAGTTTGATCAGCTCAAAAGTTATCAAAAAAACTAGTGCAAGTTAAACTCCCTACATCGAACACTCTCCCTTCACTTTCCTCATGAAACATGCCCCTTCACTTTTCTCTTGCCAAAAATTTCTAGAGAGCACTTAGCACTAAGTAAAATCAAATGAATGTACAACAACCAAATATAATAACATTAATCTTTTAATTTTTTGGGTTAGGATAGATCTATGTTAAATTTGGGTTAAGAAAGATCTATGTAGATGCCTTTTGTTGTCAGGACGAATCAAGTTTGATCAGCTCAAAAGTTATCAAAAACACTAGTGCAAGTTAAACTCCCTACATCAAACACTCTCCCTTCACTTTCCTCATGAAACATGCCCCTTCACTTTTCCCTTGCCCAAAATTTCTAGAGAGCACAAGGCAAATCAAATGTATCTTGCATGGCACTTCTCTTTCACTTCCCTCATGGAGCACTCGCTATTTTCTCTTCATTTCTTAAAGTGTAGTGGGCATTTAGGCCTGTCATGAGCATTAAGGTTGGTGAAAGCTACCTCATGGACTGCTCCCCCTTTTCCCAGAAATTTTTTAGGAGTAGCTAGTGACTTTTTCCTTGGAATCTTTTAGGAGTAGCTAGTGATCTAGTTTGATTCTGATCAAACTTCCCTTGTGATGTAGCCTTCTTTCCTCCCCATAATTTATAGAGTGTGGTTAACATTAAGGCTCAATAAACTTACCTAATTAGAAATTATGGAGAGTGACTTCCAGCAACCTTCACTAGAAATTAGAAATTATGGAGGGTGACTTCTAACAACCTTCATTAGAAATGGAAAGTGACTTCTAACATAATGGAGAGTGACTTCTAACAACCTTCATTAGAAAATATGGAGAGTGACTTCTACCGTAATGGAACGGTCTGAGATTTGTACCTATGACCTTTTGGTAACATATACTTAAAAGAGTGACTCCAAAACCAATTCAGCTGACCCATTAAGCTAAATGTATAGCTCAATGGGCTATCTCCATTAGTGGTTGGAAATGATTGGTTAGTTCTGTGCTAGCAGGTTTCCAATTCAAATGCCCTTTACAAGGCACACTCATCTACACACATACGCTTTTCTCATTCATGTGCACACCCAAAAACAAATTTTTGTTACTTTTTTGGCGTAGTACGCTTACTAAAGTTTGTGTCAAAGTCCTAATAATTAGAAATAAGGACTCTCGTAGCATTAGGTTTGTCACAGTCTTAATAAATACATTTAATCCCTCTTGGAGAATTTATCGTTTATGTGAAAAGTGAGTGGCCCAAGATTTTTACTTCCACTATCAGTGACCTAAGTATCTGCAGTAAGAACCCAGGTGTAAATTAAGCTAAATGTATAGCTCAATGGGTTATCTCCATTAGTGGTTGGAAATGATTGGTTAGTTCTGTGCTGGCAGGTTTCCAATTCAAATGCCCTTTACAAGGCACACTCATCTACACACATACGCTTTTCTCATTCATGTGCACACCCAAAGACAAATTGTTTTACATTTTGGCGTAGTACGCTTACTAAAGTTTGTGTCAAAGTCCTAATAATTAGAAATAAGGACTCTCGTAGCATTAGGTTTGTCAGAGTCTTAATAAATACATTTAATCCCTCTTGGAGAATTTATCGTTTATGTGAAAAGTGAGCGGCCCAAGATTTTTACTTCCACTATCAGTGAACTAAGTATCTGCAAGAACCCAGGTGTAAATTAGATGGTTTTTTTATTCAGAGTTTTGGGTTCAAATCTCACGAGGAAGGGTGAGGAAGGTTAAAAGATGTGAGCTACATTTGGGGAAAGTGAGCGGCCCAAGAAAGTATCTGCAGTAAGTTCCAATGTCAACGTCAGTGAACTAAGTATCTGCAGTAAGAACCCAGGTGTAAATTAGATGGTTTTTTTTCAGAGTTTTGGGTTCAAATCTCACAAGGAAGGGTGAGGAAGGTTAAGAGATGTGAGCTACATTCGGGGAATTAAATTAGACTATTACTTGGGGAATTAAATTAAATTATTTATCAAAGGTTCACGTTTCAGGTTCAGTTTCGTTCAAATCTCATGAGGAAGGGTGACTAAGGGTTCAGGTTTCAGGTTCAGGTTCATGAGAGGTTCAAATCTCATGAGGAAGGGTGACTAAGGTTAAAGGATGTGACGTACATTTGGAGAATATTTAAGGGGCATCAAGCTCCACCAAGGTGGACACAATCTGGACACAATCTTGATGATAGCGTTAAGAAGTGGGCGGATCATTCTTCCGCCCAACATAAGGGGATGGATTCTTCCATCCAACATTAAGGGCTAGGGGCCTATAAGATTAGGGGGCTACAAGATTAGAATCATTATTCCATTCTAACATTAAGGCTATAAGATTACGGCTATAAGATTAGTCCTAACATGAGGGCTAGGGCTTAGGGCTAGCCTTAAACCCAGGGGCAACCTAGTTCCGCCTAGAAAGAAAAAATGCAAAAAAATTAGCAATTTCTGTTATATGATATGATGATAAATGCAAAAAAAAACAGCAATTTCTGTTATATGATATGATGATAAATGCAAAAAAAAATAGCAATTTCTGTTATATGATATGATGGTAGTTTAGGACATAGCCTGAATTTGTTATGGAGACTGAAATGCATCTGGTGACTCTCAGAAATTTCAAGTGTTTCATAAATAAAAATAATCTTGCAATTTTCAGTTAGCATAACCCACAAAAACAAAGCAAAAGTGACATGCAGTTTCTTTGAGCGCTTAAATCTTCAACAGCTGATACATCATTCAATTCTATAGAACTGTTCAGTATTTTCTACTCATCATCAAACAACTCTGTAAAGAGAATTCCAAGACAAATACTCTTTCAATCGCAGTCTCTGTTCAAATAATTGAAATCACAGAAAATACTACTACACGCTTGACCTCAGATCCCTCCGCACAGCTAAACTAAAGGATTACAAATGGAAACTATAATAATATTGTCACAGAGAAAATTTAAATGATAACATACCTTGATCTGCAAGTCCTAAAACGGGAAGCAGCAGAACCGCGAAATTGAAACAACGCAACTGATTTTTCTCCGATTATCCCCTTTGCTGCACAATTAATCTCCGTTTCTCTAAAGCCTGTCTCACAGCGAGGGTTGAGAAGTTCACATTTTGCCTTATCAGCTGTCATTCTGGGCATCCAATTCACTGTAATTCTGGGCATCCACAGATCCAACGGCTACACAGAGATCCAACGGCGCATATACAGTGGCAAACTGCAGCAAATACTCTGCATCCCCATGTACATACACCACCCCGTCCTGCAATAAACGCATGCAGTCCTATTGATTGCATATGAGAAATGCAACTGTGCGTTTAATGTGAAATAAATTCTCTGCACTTCACTGAAACTACGCGATTTCTCTGCTGCTCTGTGCATAATGACCCAAAAATACATATAGTGCAACTGGTTGCATAAAAAAAGATGCTGTGCATATACTGCCCCATGCTGCAATAAATTCTCTCTAGTGGAATAATTCCCTCTGCAGCTCTGTCAGGAAGATCAAAAAAAAAAAAACGCACCAATATCAGAGATTCAGTACAAATTCACTTTGCAGCTCATTCATTAGGTTTGGCAGTAACTGGAAGCCAAGTGTTTTTGGTGTTTGACAGGAAATTGACAAGTATTTCAGGGCATTATAGCTATTCTAGCGCCCAACAGGGTAGTGTGGCAGAGAGAAGTTATGCTGTTTCAATAGCAACGTGTCCGCTTAGAAGTTATGGAGCAGGTGATTCAGACCTAGAAACGCGACACTTGCAAATAATATTGTTGTGTTGTAACAAAGAAAGACAGAATTCGAAAAAATTAAAAATTATTACTTCATTATTAAAAGTTTAATATTCTATTATACTTAAATATAAAAAATCAATCTAAACTTTTAAAAAATCAAAATTATTAATACAAAAGTTGTGGGATGATAAAAGTTACATTTTTATGATATTAAAGAAATTTTGAATGAATATTTTTTTCTTAAATATATATTATTATTATCAAAATACTTGAAATATTATGAAACTAAAGAAATGAAACTATTTTAATGTTTATGAGGTTAAAGATAGTTTATGGGACAAATTGTTTTTCCATCATTTCTTGTATTCAGCTTTTTTTCAGTAAAAACTCATAGTTTCTCCACAAACCCCTCCTTGAATAGAAAAATATCTCCATAACTTTCCCTGTTGTGAAATGCTTTTCTCTGTTTCCACTTTTCTAGAAGAGCAAAAAATACATACTCTTTCCTCCCACACTTCTTTTGATGAGAAATAATCCTTAATGGAGCAATAAGAATTTTGGCTCTCCAAGAAATATTGGCACCTATGTAAGTTTTTTGTTGATGATTATGAGTGGGATTAAACTCTTCAATATAGTACTTCTTCTTTCTCCCTAACTCCTCCCAAGTACATTTGTGGAACTTATCCATAACAAGAAAAAAAAATCTCTTTAGTATTTGTGGGACACATGCTCAAGCAAATACCCCATTTATTAAACCATTTGTTATTTTTCAGCATTCAAGTCTTCTTTCTTTTGCACAATATGTCATTAAACACAACCTTTAGGCTATCTTTTCTCTTTCATTTCCTCAATTTTTTTTTAATACCCTATGACTCACCATAGCAATTGCTTCAATAGGAGCAACCGTTGTTTCACTTAACAAGATAGCATAAGGAAATTTTGAATTTGTTTGTAATCAAACGCTTCTGAAATTTTTCAATTTGTTTCAACTGCATCGGATATACTACTAGCCCACACTTCACAACCGTAGAGAATCACTAGAATCACTGAAAGCCCAAAAAGAGTTAGAGTGGTTTTCCAATCCCATAACTCCGTCCCTCTACCCCTGTTTTGAAAAACATAAAATATTTTCCAACGCCAAAGTTATTTTCTTTCTACAATCATCCCAGCTTAGATTTATGTTGAAGTCAAGTCCTAGGTATTTGTAATCTGCAATTTTCATAATTTATTAAAAAAGATAAGATTAAAAACTTTTTTAATTAAAGAAAATTTTAAGATAAATTAATTATTTCCCCATCACTTTTTTCAAACATATAAAAATTACTATTAGTAAAAAAAAATATCATTCCTAGTCACAACAATTACATATTAAAGATAAGTCCTAAAAATTGATATAGAAACAAAATACATTCATATGTATCAAATTTAACTTTCAAATTAACAAGTTTTTAATGCAATCATAATATAGAAAAGTGCTAAGTAGTAGCTAGTACTTGCCGCTTAGTTTAAGTAAAGCTAATTGGAGTATGAACTGTTTTTTTTTCCTAAGTAAAAGTAATCTATTAATATGTACATAAAGACACAAGGCCTTGACCAAGGTATCATAGAGTATCAACAAAATCTAGATTGCCCAAACATTGGGGAATCCAATCCAGTGAGAGCAGAAACCTCAAAAATGTTATCACTTCTCAAGTCCAGACCCCACAAAAGAAACAGTAAGATGGTTTCTTGACGATTAGTCCAAATAGGAATCCAAAACCCAAGCAACACTAGCAAAAAACAAAAAGACCAGATAATGAACACCTGGGCAGCCACAACTGGCCTCAAACTATCATCAGGCAGTGCCTGCCTATTCTCCAACCCTTGGTTTCCGCCCCTTGGCTTCTGCCAATGCGATAATGTGATGCGATCTGATCACAATCACATATCGCTAAAAGTAAAGGCCTTGCCCTTAGGTCTCCCCATTCTGCGATCCGTCGTCGGGTCTGTGTCATCGCATTGCACACGTGAAAGTGTGAAGGCTCTGCCTCATGGTTTTCGTCGATGCGATATTGTGATGCGATCTGATCACAATCGCATATCGCTATAAGTAAAGGCCTTGCCCTTTGGTCTCCCCATTCTGCGATCTGCCGTTAGGTCCGCATCATCGCATCACACATGTGAAAGTGTGAAGGCTCTACCCCTAGGTTTCTGCCGATGCGATATTGTGATGCGATCTGATCGTAATCGCATATCGCTAGAAGTTGAGGCCTTGCCCTTTGGTCTCCCCATTCTGCGATCCACCGATATTGCGATGCGATCTGATTGCAATCACATATTTTTGGTTATCGATCTGCGATCCGCCATTACTGTTGCATTGAAGAAAGCCGAAGTCCGAGGCATGCTGGAGCATGCTGAGGCATGAACCGGAGCAGAGGATAGGATATGATATCTGAAACCACTTAAAACAATGCCAATGAACCCTGTGCTTCTCAAATGCAAAGATCCGTTGATCAAAAGCCAATTATCCGGCTTGTCCTGGGCAGGCAGGTGTTGCCCCATCTCACCCCACCCTTGTCCCATAATATTTAATGCCCTTCTATACACCCACATCCGGGCGAGTTGCATCCCTTTGGACGAATATTTTGCACTCCTGATTTTGATCATGATTTTGAATTGTGTTTAGAGCTCCAGTGAGAAGAGTGTGCCCATTTTCGACCCCCGAATTGGCAAGTAGATCAACGACATTGTTTCCTTCCCATTTAACGTGTTTGAATATGATGGCGCGATTGGTGTGAAGCGATTGTTCTATAGCATCCAATCTGGCTTCGAGTCTCCAACTGTTGGCAATTTGATGCGCATGTGCCCCATTGAGGAGTTGATTGGCCATGTTAATGAGGATTAGGGAATCACCTTCGATCTCCAGAGGTTGGAAGCCATGATGCTGGGAAAGGAATAATCCTTGCCAGTGACCCTCCAGTTCAGTCGAGTTGTTCGTGTCCAATCCAATGTTTCCGAAGTAGATTAGGAGAGGCGAAACCTCATGATCTCTAAATATGCCACCAAATCCTGCTTTGCCGGGATTGCCCTTTGAAGCTCCATCAAAGTTGAGTTTGAAAGTATGCTTTGGAGGGGGGTCCATAAGTGCTCTCTAATGTTGTTGCCTTCTGAAGGTCTGTGATTGTGAGTACCTTATGGGAGTTGTATGTTCCAATTTTCCCAGATGGATTTCTCATTTGCAAGAGTGGGAAAATCTTCCGTATGCCAAGTTTGAAGTGCTAAGGTCTCTTTAAGATTGAGACAAAAGTTGCCCCAAATGATTTCTATAGGAGTGCTTTGATCTTTGAATATGCACTTGTTTCTTTCTTTCCATATTGTCGATAGGAGAAGGCTAGGAATCGTTCTCCATAATTGGTTGAGTAGTTTGGTTTTATATGGGTTCTGGTGCCAATGGCGAATGGAGTTGATTATTTCTTCAGATACTTTGCATATTTTTTGACAACGGAAGCTAGCCTTCTCCCACAGTTGGTTGGCAAGAGTGCAAGAGTCCAAGAGGTGTTGGAGCGATTCCACCTGAGAATTAAAATTGGGACATATGGAGGGCCCATGAAAGTTTCTTTTCCTAAGATTGTCCCAAGTAAGGATTTTTCGGTGCCCAACAAGCCAGAGGAATAGGAAGACTTTGGGCCAAGTACCCAGTGACCAGATTCTGCCCCAGATAAGATCCAGGGGCATTGGATCATTGCATATAATTTTATAAACCTCTTTGGTGGTGAAGGAACCTTTTGGGGTATATCCCGATCTTAAAATATCCCTGCCTTCAGATGATCTAATGTGTCGATTTTGGAGCTCACTCTCCATGACCTCCTTAGTCTAGTTATCTGCATTCCTGATCAGCCTGTAGATCTGCTTCCATTGTCTGTACCCTTGTTCTGTCTCCGGAATCCATTGTTGCTGGACAGATTCCTTTTGTTGCTTCTCCCACTCTTGGCAAGGAGGCAGTCTATAGATACCATTGAGCTTTGATAGTTGGTTCCAGACATCCATCTAGAACTGAGCAATGCTGCCATTCCTTATTTCCCAAAAGCTGTGTTGTTGGATCAGCAAGAAGTGTTGTCTGGAAGCGTTCCATATTAGTGATCCCTTTTTAGTTGGAGTGAATCTAATTATCTCCTCTGTTGGTCTGTGATTGGCATATTTGGCTGTCTAGATGGCTGCCCATGGCTTATTGGGAGCAGAGAGCCATTGCCACCATATGTTTTCACCCATGATGACATTGTTGTGATGAGGATCTCTCATGCCTATACCCTCTTTTTCTTTTGGATTGCATGCTGTCGTCCATTTTTCCAAGGCCCATTTGCAATTTGTGCCAGTTGCACCCCATAGAAAATTGCGCTGTAGAGCTTTTTTTTTTTGAGGACCCATTTAGGCGCTGCCAAGATTGAGAAAAGGTAGAGAGGCATTGCCTGTAGCACAACTTTGATTAGCACTAATCTGCCAGCTATGTTCAAAGTTCTATGAGTCCATAAAGTGAGACAAGATTCAAGTTTCTCAAGGAGCAAACGCCAAGAGGCGTGCTTGATGGAAGAATATATTAAGGGAGCACCAAGGTATTTGGAAGGTAAGGAGGCTATGGAGAAGCCCAGAATGCAGGCAATAGCATGTTGAGTAACAGGGGGGTGTGAAAAAAGAAGATCTGTGATTTGGCTGTGTTTATGCTTGTCCCTGAAGCATCATAGAAATCATTCAAAAGGGATTTAAAAAGGGAGGCTTCCTGAATAGAAGGGTACCCAAACAACATGGTTTCATCCATGAATTGTTGGTGAGTGATGGCTGGAGAATTGTGTATGGATAGACCTTTGAGATGCTGGGAGAGGAGGGCATGTTTGATATGGCGACCTAGACCTTCTGCCATTAGAACATAAAGGAATGGGGAAAGTGGATTTCCTTGTCAGATACCTCTAGAGGAGCTGAAAGGTCGAGAGGGTATGCCATTTATGAGGATAGAGAAAAAAGTTGTGGAAATTAAACTCATAATCCATCGAACCCACATTGGGGAAAAACCAAAGGTTGTTAGCATTTTTTGAATATAGGTCCAGCTTAACTTATCAAAAGCTTTAGAGAGGTCAATATTGAGAATCATACCTGCTTGTTTGGAGTGCTTGATAGAGTGTATGATTTCATGAGTGAGGATAATGTCGTCCAATATTTGTCTTCCTTCTACGTATCCAGATTGTTCAGGCAATATGAGCAAGGGCAAAAGCTGCTTCAACCTGTTAGCGATGACTTTGGATATCACCTTGTAAATAACATTGCATAGGGAAATTGGATGGAATTTTTCCGGAGTACTGGTATTCTCTTCTTTTGGGATGAGGGCGATGAAAGTTGAGTTTAGAGAGGGCAGAAGCGAATGAAGAGTTCGCGATTCCTTCACCACTAGCCACACCTCCTCTTTGATAAGATCCTAGAAAGAGTGGAAGAAGGTAGTAGTGAAGCCATCCAAACTAGGAGCTTTGCCCTCCTTAAGCTGGTTCATGGCCAAATCCACCTCCTGAGGCATTACTGGTCGAAGAAGAAGTTGGTTGTGTTCTTTTGTGATGATTTTCAGCACATTTTGAGTGATCTTTTCTATAGCAGGTTGTCTATCAATTTGGGGTTCTTTATGGGCCTCCTGGAAGTGATTGATGAACTCCTGTTCGATCTCTGCATGGCTTTCCACTCTTTCCCCCCCCTTGATTTTGTATGAAAGAGATGGTGTTGTGCATTCTTCTCTGTATTATAGTTCTGTGGAAGAATTTAGTGTTCATTTCTCCTTCTTTCAGCCATCTAATTCTAGATTTTTGCTTCCAGATAATTTCTTCCTGCTTTCTTCTCTCCTCCAATTGATTGTGAATGTGCTTTTCCTATTCCAAAGTCTCTTCCTTGCAACCCTCTATGATTATCTGTTGCTGGAGTTCTCTCATTTCTTTGTTTAGATCTTGGTGAGCCTAGAGGATGTTGCCAAAAGTCTCTTGATTCCAGCGCTTGATATGGGAATTTAAGAATTTGAGTTTCTGTTGAAACTGATACATTTTTTATCCCTCTGGCGAAGGGAAGTTGGTCCAGGTGGATCTGATGAGGTCATTGAAGGCGGGGTGGGTGAACCAAAAAGCTTCGAAGTGGAAAGGATGCATGGTAGAGTTTCCCGGTCTTTGCCATTGAAGAGAGATAGGCTAATGATCTAAGCCTAAAAATGGAAGAATTGATGCTGAGATGTTGCCTCCAAGATGCACTGCATTATCTGAGATGAGGAATCTATCTAGATTGGCATCAATTTGATGTTGCCCAACCTTGCGATTGCTCAAGGTGTGCATTACATTGCAGAATTGCAGATCAATTAGCATATTGTTTTGGATGAAATCTTCAAAGTGGCCATTTTCCTATTCCATCTTGGCTCGGCCTCCCTACTTTTCCTCCAACTTGGTGATCATGTTGAAGTCTCCTCCAATGATCCAAAGAGGATGGAGTTTATTGAAGTTGAGCACTTCTATTGTCTCTAAAAGAGCAATTTTGTTTCCTGCTTCCTATGGGAAATAGATGTTGGAGAGATGGCCATGAATCTTGGTGCCAATTATATGAAAAGTAGCCCGTATAATATGATGGGAGGCATGAAAGTCTGAGAGCATTATAGCTTGCGTGTTCCAGGCAATTGCCAGTCCCCCGGAGGCACCCGAAGCATCCACTGCAACCGAGTGACAACCTGTCCATGCTTTAGAGATGATGTTTCCAAGTGTGTTACTATTACATTTCGTTTCCTACATAAAGAAGATCTAGGGTTGCTCCTACTTTATCATGTTTTTTATCATTCTGAGTTTGTCGGGGCTATTGAGCCCTCTTAGATTCCATGAAGTGAGCTTCATGGTTCACTATTTGTGGTGGGCTTGTAGTACTTTGTCAACTTAGCTTATCTTCTTGAGTCTACCAAGAGTTTCCCTATTGCAATAGTTCTTTGAAGATATGTCTTTCTTCCACCTTTTTTGGAGTCTTTAGGAAAGAAGTTGCCATCCCATTGACTGCCTGGTTGTATTCCTAGTTGTTGTTGCTAGTAAACCCTGGAGATAATGACTTCCAGGGTATTGAGCTGATGCTCTTGAATCTTGTCGTAGTCTTTCCTTCTACATGCTTGTTCAAGCTCGAATATGTCAAGTCCTCCCAAATCAATGCTTTACGGTTCTTCTTCCATATGTTGCGTCTGACTTCTTTCTGCTAAGGTGATTATTAAGTGCAAGGTTTGGCTAGGGATACCTTCAACATCCATTCCATTAGGTTTCCAATCCTGGTCCTTTTGAGCCTCCTCAGGAATCCCAATGATGTCACTCAGGGGCAAGGGAGTGGGAGAAGATCCAAACAGAGGGGGGGGAGAGGTCATGATGATCAGCGATGGGATTGGCAAAATGTTCTGAGATGGGATCCTCCGCACATCTACGAAAATCCCAATTTGATTCTAAGAATTCGTCGTCAAGAAAGCTATATATCTCCCGTGTTCAAATCCCATTCATGCCCTAACATTTTTCAATATCTTGAAGAGCTAGATTTTGATGAGCAGTTTGAAATATCATTGTTCGAGACCAAATCTGAAAGGGCGGTTCACTCTACTATTCACAATCCCGAGTTTCTTGTAGACTTGAAGACGGAAAGGGCTAACCGGTCAATTGATAATTACATTGTAGCACAGCTTCAAACTCCAATTGTTAGCCCCCTACAGACTGTGACACTCCTCCAACACCTCCAAGGCCAAATCCACCAAGAGTGATGGCTGCCCATTTTGCACCCCTTAGATGATATGCCCGCAGATTATCAAAGCAAAATCCTGTTTTTTGATGGGACTCCTAACAACATTACTGCTCAACAACATGTTGACAGAATGGTAGATTTCTATGAACTTCATGAGATCGATGCAAAGAATGTGGCAATGAGACTCTTTGACATACATTTGTAGGTGAAGTGAGGAAATGGTTCATAGGTTTGCCGTCTGCGTGTATCGCTACCTTGGCTGACCTACAAAGACAATTTTTAAACTGCTGGGAAGTGAAAAAGAATCCTCTTCAAATTCTGGCTGAATATAAGCAAATCAAAAGAAACGCTGGTGAGTCAGTCCAAGACTATTGCATTAGATTCAATTCAGTTTATAATGAAATTCCAGATCATCTAAGGCCACCTATGGGACTAGCCATGGTGAAGTTCCCAGATGGTTTTGATGTTGACATGGCTTATCAATTAAGAGAGAGAGAACCAGCCACAATGGAAGACATGCAGAAGATAGTGGTCAGTGTTGAAGCAAATCTACTGACCAAGAGAGCTAGAGCAAAGGTAGAGAAGAAGGTCACCATAAAAGAAGAGTCTTCCTCGGTAGATCAATTATTTTGGAAGGTAGAGAAGATGATTAAAAGGGTGAAACTTGATAAACCTAAGCCACAAGTTAGAAATCCTAACTTTCGTGGCCAACAACAGCCACAATATAGAATAAGGCAGAGAGATTAGTGAGCCCAAGAGCAGACAGCACATCAGCCAGTACAGCCACCTTTGCAGCAAAATTTTGTGCATGGACCGAAGCCAAATGAGGACGAGAATATAATAGGTGAATAAAACCACCTCTTTACTCTTGATGATTTTCCTATTTATCTCACTGAGGATGAGGAGTATGTAGAGAGTTCGGCTGTACACAAAGATGTAGATTTCATTCTAGCAAATGACACCATCTTGGAGGAAGAATCAGATGAGTACCAAAGAGGCTATATGAATTCTCTATCTACCCAGCAGTAGCGATATTCACTTAGAAATAGAGATGTGCCAGTCAAACCAATTCAGAAAAGGAAGGATATTGAAGCATCAAAGAATGATTCATTAGTGTCACAAAGGAAAGGAAAGGAGGTGGTTGGTCTGGAGAGCAGCTAATCGCCATCAGCAGAACAATCAAATCAGCAAATTGCATCGAAAGAAAAGGAAAGGAAATAAATCCCAGTCAAAGAGGTAGAAAAGGCTCCCGCTTTTAATTTATAGAATGATATTTCTAAATTGAAAGTATCCATTCCCTTGACTGAAGTAATGAGGAACAGTAGTTATAGAGGGAAAGTATCTAAAATGTTGAATTTGGACCCAATGTCTGACATGGTGAATGTCGAAGATGATCAACCTGAAATGATCTTTGGGCCAGCATTGAATGGTGAGTCTCCTGATAGTGATGTGGCACCTTGTTATATCAGTTTAAGATTGCATGATTTTGTGTTACATAACGCCATGTTCGATTCCGGAGCTTCTCATAATCTCATGCCCAAGGCTATTATGGATAAGCTTGGTTTGGACATCACCCGAAAATATCATGATCTCTATTCATTTGATTCCAGCAAAGTAAGATGTATAAGACTCATCAAAGACTTGGTTGTGAGTCTGGATCAGCTCCCAATGAAGAATGTTTTGATGGACGTTGTTGTAGTAGATATTCCTCCCAGGTTTGGCATGCTTCTTTCCAGGTCTTGGGTAGTGAAATTGAAAGGGACACTACAACTATATTTCTCCTATGCAACGATTCCGGTGTTTGGCCAAATGAGGAAATTGTATCGGGAACAAAAAATGAAATATATGATTACAAGCAAGGAGAAACCAATAAATCATCCAATTAATTATTTACATACAGATTTAGAGTCTTTTGTTTTGTATTATGATAGTTTCAATGATATCAATAATCAATTAGTAGAAGTAGATGATATTTTGGAAATAACAGAAAATTTCAGAGGAGTTTTAAAGAAAGAAGAACAAGAATAGCAAAACATCATTATGCGATCAGTTGAAAGTAATGGACAGCAAGCAGACAAAGCACAACAAACAGATTTCTAGCACTTGCAAGAGGAGGAAGAATGTTTGTGGACCATGGATTTTGATGGAGAAGTGGGAAATGATGGCATTGGAGTTGGAATTTGGGTACGCAGTCCTTTCTCCGCCCCGAAAAAAGTGCCTAGTAACGTGCGGGTATGCTCTTACAAGTTGGCTTTTGATTGTTCAAATAATGAAGATTATGAAGCTCTGATTGTTGGCCTAAAGATTCTAAGAAAGCTGAATGCTAAGAGGATTTCAGTGTATGGCGACTCTGAATTAGTGATCAAGCAGGTCAGAGGCAAATATCAAGCAAAGCATCTTAGGATGTGGGCTTACCGTAATGCAGTTCTAGACATCCTAAAATTATTTTCAGAATATACCTTGACATGTGTGCCTCGTATACAAAATAGTATTGTTGATGCTCTTGCTAAGGCAACAAGTAGTTTAAAGATCCCAATGAACTCCAGCAATAAATTTTAAATCCATGTCAAGCATCATCCAACCGTTCCAGACAATCAGAGATATTGGCAAGTTTTCCAAGATGATAAGGAGATTGATGATTTTCTGCAAAACAAAGGCGAGTTCAAAGAGACCTCAATTGATGTAGAAAATGACGACGGTAAAGGTAATGGTACAGATGATGTGCAGATCAATCAGATGGACGTGTTGCAGCTAAAGAATAATGTGATTCCTAAAGGCTTGATACCTTTAGAACAACTCTTTGATCAGGATGATGTAGCTCGCAAACCAACATTGCAGCCAATAGAGAAGGGTGTAGAAGAGGTCAATATTGGAACAGCTGCTAATCCTAAAATGGTAAAATTGTCTAAAGCATTGCCACAAAAGATCAAGGACCAATATATCAGTTTGTTGTCTTCATTTGTAGATGTGTTTGCTTGGGACTATTCTAACTTAAATACATATGATACCAATATAATTTAACACACTATACCCATCAAGCCTAATCAGAAACCATTTAGACAAAAGTTGAGAAGGCTTAATCCAAAGCTGTTGCCATCAATTAAAAAGGAGATCAACAGGTTGTACAAATCAGGAACCATTGTTCCAATCAGATTTTCGGATTGGATCTCTAATTTGGTGCCCGTACGAAAGAAGACAGGTGAGATTCGCTAGTGCATTGATTTTAGAAATCTCAATAAAGTTTCGTTGAAAGATAATTATCCACTGTCCAAAATGGACCATATACTTCAGTGAGTAGTGGGAGCATATCGTATGTCACTACTTGATGGCTATTCCAGATATAACCAAGTTTCTGTCCATGAAGATGACCGAGACAAGACAACGTTCACCACTCCATGGGGAACTTTTCATTACGCTAAAATGCCTTTCGGTTTGAAGAATACGGGTGCCACATTTCAGCGTGCAATGGACATGGCTTTTGAAAATGAGAAGGATGTCTTTTTGGTTGTGTACCTGGATGATTTGATGGTGTTTTCCAAATCTGATGAAGAGCACATGTACCATCTAAAAATTGTCTTTCAAAAGTGTAGAAAATATGGCTTGTCACTGAATCCGAAAAAGAGTTTGTTTGCCATGCAGGAAGGCAAACTACTCAGGCACATTATCTCAAAACATGGCATTCGTATTGACCCAGCATGTGTGCAAGCAATTCAGCAAATCAATCTGCCCCGGAATAAGAAAGAGATTCAATCTTTCAATGGTAAAATGAATTTTCTACGCCGCTTTGTACCTAATCTGGCTGAGCACCTAAGAGAGATTACAAACATTCTTAAGAAGGAAAGCCAAGTGAAATGGATGGAGGAGTCTGTAAAATCTTTCAATTTAGTCAAATTGGCTCTTTCTTCAGCTCTAGTTCTAGTCAGCCCAGACTACACTCAAGATTTCATATTGTTTTCATTTGCTTCGGAGCATACTATGGCAGCGGTGTTATTGCAGAAAAGAGATGATCACGAAAGACCCATTGCATTCTTCAACAAATCTATAAGAGATGCAGCCTTAAAATACAACATCATTGAGAAGCAAAACCTTGCACTTGTGAAGGCATTGAAATATTTCTGGGTATATATTCTACATTCTCATGTTTTGGCCTATGTTCCTAACGCTGTTGTCAAATATGTTTTAGTGCAGACCGATCCATAAGGAACACGAGGCAAATGGATTGCACCTTTGTTGGAATATGATGTTGAAATAAAGCCCATAAAGCTTGTTAAAGGACAGGGATTGGCAAAGTTAATGGCCGAATCAAACTTGCACGCCTTGGACATAAATTTGATCGCTGTTATGTCTGGTGAGAATGAGGAAGGATCATCAATTAAGGTATCTGAAATGTTCGCTCTTTCTCTGTGGTATTCAGATATCATATATGTACTTAAGAATTTGTCACCACCACCCGGCATGACTAGAAACAAAGTGAGAACACTCAAGTTGAAGGTTGCCAAGTTTTACATTCTAAATTCTGCACTGTATTGAAAAGATCCCGATGGCATTCTGTTAAATTGTTTGGTGGAAAAGGAAGCAAAGAAGGTCATGGAGGACTACCACCAAGGAGACTGTGATGGTCAACTTTTTTGGAAATCAACAACAAATAAAATTCTGAGGCGGGATACTATTGACCGACATTGTTTGCTGATGTATATAAGATGGTCAAGAGCTGTCATAAGTGTTAGATTTTCGAAGGACGACAGAAGTTACAACCTTTACCACTTAAGCCTATTGAGGTGAGTGCCCCTTTCCAACAATGGGGGTTGGATTTCATTGGTGAAATTCATCCCGCTTCTTCCGGTCAGCACAGATGGATCCTCACAGCGATAGATTATTTCACGAAATGGATCGAGGCAATTCCCACTAGACAAGCTACAGATGTGGTAATCATTTCATTCCTTGAAAATAACATCTTGTCTCACTTTGGTTGCCCGAATAAGTTAATCATTGATAATGCAACAACTTTCAAATTAAAAAGGATGGTAGAGTTTTGTGATAAATATCACATCATTTTGGGTCACTCAACTGCCTATCATCTTCAAGGCAATGGATTGGCAGAGTCTTCGAATAAATCATTGGTCAACATCATCAAGAAGCTACTGGAAATAAACAAGAAGAGCTGGCATAGGAGGTTGGTCAATGCACTGTGGGCAGATCGGGTCAATAAAAAGAAATCCATAGGTACATCACCTTTTGAGCTTGTTTATGGAGTTGATATAGTATTTCCTACCTCTCTCGCTACCCCGGTGGTCAAACTTCTTCAGGAGGCCGGTAGTGAAGAAGATTCGAGGCAGAGAAGGTTGAATCAAATGATCCACTTGCAGCAGACCAGAGAAGAAGTTTTCAAGAACACATCCAAATTGCAGGAGAAGATCAAGAAAATTTATGACAGAAAAGCAAAGGTGGACAAATTTCAGTTGGATGATGTCGTGCTGAAGTGGGATGCAAGGAATGAGGAAAAGGGTAAGCAGGGTAAGTTTGAGAATCTTTGGAAAGGTCCTTTCAAGATTGCAGCATATCAGGGTCAGAATGCCTTTCTTCTGAAGGAAATGAATGGGGAATATTGTCCAGGAGGGCCGATCAATGGTTAGTTGCTCAAGCAGTACCATTTCTGAGTTATTAACGCTACTTCCACTGTCATTGTAAATACCATTTTTATTTCAGTTTGGTTTTAGTTTGTCAAGTTAGTCTTCAAGTCATTTCAATGTCAAATTTGAGTCAATTTTTTGGTCGTTTTAATTTCATAAATGAGTCAGAGTCTTGTGTTGTTTGTCGAAATAATGACTCCATAGCTCAATGGATGAAGGCACTATCTAGCTCTTCTAGAGATCTGTTGTTCTTGGCACCTCCAAGGAGCTACCATCCCCCATTGGAGCCAATGTTAGAGTCGATCTTGTCAGTCCTTTGTCAGAGATCAAAACTCTTTATGCATTTCATTTTTAGGTGTCTCGCTCCATTCACTCAGCTGCATTCCGCTAAGGGCATGCCATAATCTAACGGAAAAGGTCTTGTTAGTTAGTTCCCCTCATGTATGGCACCTGCTGGCTCAGGTCTTTTGTCAAGGTTCACTAAGGTCCATGATAGTCAATGTTCAATCCTTAATGGACTAGAGTCATATTTTGTCATTAGATCTAGGGATTAGTCAATTTTGTCTTCAAACATGTCCAATAAAGCCATGCAGGCCAGAGGGAGGGCCTTACAAAGTTATGATTCAAAGAGTTTCATCGTCATGTGGACAAACTTCCATTGTTCTTCAAAACATTGTTTTGAAGAAAAGTCAAACAATGTGTTAGTTGTGATAATTTTCAAAAAAGTCTCCAATTGATTTCTTCAGGTGCAGTCATGGTTTCCGTGTCCAAATGCCCTGTCATGCAACCCCTGCAAAAAGTGCCAAAAATTTCATCATTCTAGCTAAAAATTCAAAGGAAAAAGTGAAATTCAGTGCTGCATTAAGTCAGTGAAAAGAGCCAAAATGAAGCATTAGCAAAGTGGGTTTTGGAGAAGAAAAAAATTAAACCTGTCACTCCAAATGCCTTTATATACAAGTTTCCACAAAAATCAAAGTCATTGTGCAAATCAAGGTCATAGAGAAACATAGCAAAGCATTGAGAGAGCAAGGCACGCATTTGGAGTGAAGTTGGAGTCATTTTCCAGAGCGCGATGCAGACACAGAGGGGCGCAATGCACATAGAGGGCGCGGCACACAGAGCGTGACCCAGTAGTGTTAAAAATACAAGGGCGCGATGCATATAAAGAGCGTGGTGTACTGGGTTTGCTGCACGGCGCACACCCATGAAGGCCCGAAATCATGCCAAACTTGCAATCAATCACCTTTTAACCTCTCCAATTGATAGGTAGGGTCTACATCGTGCTTACTCATCAAATTTTTGTGAAGGTTGTGGTGGTTCATGGCTATTTATAGTTGCAACAAAAACTCATAAAACCTACCACTAAAAAACATCAAAGCCATTGTTGCTAGGGTTGGAAAATTGTGGTGTTAGTGCCAAGGCTCTGTTTTCAGCCCTTATTTTTCCCCTTCTTACCATTTTTCCCTATTCCCCCTATCCCATTTTTTCCTATTTTCTCTACCCTAAAATATTACCAAACCCCTATTCCCTATCCCTCCACTCTTTGGTCAATATAAACCCCAAAACCCTACCTTATAACATCCCCAAACCCTCCTACACATCCCTGAACAAAATTTCCCCCATAACCCCTATTCCCATCATATTATTCCCTTCCTAACACTCCCTTTTTTCATTGTTCCCCTTGGTGGTAGATATCACAACAACACCTAATTTCATACCATCATCAAAGGGTAGCCCAAGTACAGTACACACACAAAAATCATGGCATCTGAGCATTCATTAGAGTATGATATGGAGACACAAAGTGATTCATCCTCGGAAGAACAGGCTCCTAGGAGACATCACAAGAGTGGAAAACATGTTAGGGATGAGCCAACCACCCTCACTAAATTGCAGGCCTACCCTCTTGCTATGTCATGCTTCCAGCATCTATCATGTTTTGAATTTTGTCAAAGGGTGGCTAATGTTAGAGTTCATCATGAGTTGGCTCGTATTTTTGTGCTTCACCTACATGGAGGTCACTCTATCTTGGTTGGGGTCACCTTCACATTGACACCCGAAACTATCTCATCAGCAACCGGCATACCAAATGTTGGAGAACAGTGGCACAAGAAAAAGAAGGTGGATAGGCAACATTATGATCCTTACATTAAGGCTAGTTTCTTGAGGCAACTCACAAGAGTCTTTCCATTCAGATATTTGAAAGATGAATATGCTCCACTCATGAAATACTTCAGCTGTGACGGGAGATTCTCTCATTTATATGCCTATCACATCAGGTTTCTCATGCACTTTACCACGGTATAGATGATGAACCTCCCATTTTTCATTTGTAGGAACATAGAGAGGATGAACACCTTCATGCAGCACAAGACCCCTCAGCAACAACTTAACAGTGTTTATCACTTTGCTCTTATCCAGATTTTGGTGGATCATCAGTTGGGATTGCAGGGCATTGCTTGGGAGGACTTCATCTCCCGTGACCTCTTCAGCACTTCACAGGTATTATCAAAGGTGGAGCATGAGATAGGTGGTCCTTCTCATCAGTATGAGTGCCACGAGACCACTACTATGCCAGTATTCATCACATATCAGAGAGGTAGTAGGCACTTGTTTGCGGCAGAAAAGCGAGTGTTATCTCCACCCGAGGTGGAAGGGGCCTCACTTCCAGCATTGACAACACAGGTATAGGACAAGGGAAAGAGGCTCATGCATGACGAGGGACCATTAGGTGAATAGGAGGCCGACTTCATCCTCATTCAGGATGATGATGCAGAGAGTGCCAAACTTAGGATGACCATCCAGGAGCAGAAAACGAAGATCCAAGACTTGTCACTAAATTTGGAGAGGGCCAAATGGATTATTAGGTATTTGGAGCAAAGGAACAAACAGCTTGAGGACTAGAATGAGATCATGGAGCTACAAAGCATCTGTGAGAATCGCCAAGTTGCCCAGCATAGGAGGATCGAGCTCACTCCCTTAGAGCAAGAGATTAACAATGACCGTGAGTCTTGGCTCGAGCGCATCAACATCGACCTTGAGAGATTGCTGGAGAAGGTTGACAGAGACAAAACCATACTGAGGTAGATGGTTTATCATTACAGGGCACGAAACATGAGTTCAAAGGCTCGGATAAGGAGCTTGAAGGCAAAATTAAGCAAAGCGACAAAGAGGCAAAAGAGGCAAAAAGACCAAGATCAGCTTCGAATCTTGGCTGAAGCCTCTGTCACCTAGCATAGCACCTCATAGAGGATCTCCAGCCCAAATTTCAAGAAATTTGGGACAATTTTGGTCACATGGCAAATTTTTGGTCACAACACAGGTTTTTTTCTCCCTGTGCGCCGCGCCGCTGGCACAACGCTTAGGATTGGGAGCTCCAAATTGCAAATGGTTTGCATTTTTGGATTTATCATGCAAAATCACGACTACTGGTGCATGGAAAAGAAATTTGGGCATGATTTGAGTCTCCAAGAGGTCAAAAACACTCAACAAATGACCTCTCTGCCCCTATTTTGACGCACAGGAAGCAGTCTTGGGAGAATGAAGTTATGGAGGGGAAAATGAACACCAAATTTAGAAATTCCACTTGGGTTGGAAAGTAGACAGGCAAGGCTTTCCAAAAAGCTCACTTGGGCACATTTTGGACTCCTACAGGTACCTCAAAACAGCCTCCAAAGTGGCACGGCGCATATAGAATTGTGCGTGGCGCACATAGAGAAAATGGCCAAATTCACCTCCGTTTCGCGAAATTTCAATTCGCAACTTTCTCCAAGTGGGCCCGCTCATCTACAATTCACTTTTTTTGGCAACTAAGGAAAATTTTGAAGAGTTTGCCTTCTATCCAATTGGCAAAGGAAGGCAAACGATCACCCAAGCCATTTGTCATTTTTGTAACACTGCACCTGTAGCTAATGGTTGGCTTTCCATCTCCATTTTATAATGATTTGAGAAACTCCCCAACTCTTGGTTGTTCTATTTCCTCATGGCATAGTCTATTTATTGTATGCAAACCATTTGCAATGGGTTGGTTGGTTGTAATTTCTGGGAGACTGTGGGAGAGAAACTCAGTTCTTCATTGTATTTTGACAGAGAATTAATGAAAGGCAGCGACTCTGGTTCATGAGATTCACGTGGTGTGAGTGTAGCAAATGCGTTCTCTTTATGTTTCATATGTATTTTGTTATGTTTCACAATTCATTCATATTCATTTCCAATGAAATTTTCTAAGTAAGATAAGGTAGAATTTATGTTTAATGCTCTGCTTGTGGGAAAGTTTCACGTTCTGTGTTCTTCTTCCATTGAAAAGGATTCATGTGTTTATGCCCTTTTCACCCTCCTAAAAAATCTTTCCATTCCACATTATTTCAGATTTAATTGCTAAACTTTCCGCCTGTCTTGCCTCACGAAGTAATCTGTGCCTTTGTGTTAAACTCTCTGCTCATTGTTTCTCATTGGTCCCATACATCCCAAAAACTCAGTCATTTATCAAAATTTTCCTCTTGTTTCAATATTTATTTACTAGCCTAAAATCAATATTCACTATAAGTCATCTCAGACCATATCGTTTATCTATTCATTGAGCATGACTCGGAGAAAGCCCTCTCCTGTTTTGGTAGGGCTAGCTACCAGACTGAGTGTGGTTTGTGGTTACCCTGAATTTTGCCTTCTTTTAGCCTAAGGCAGATTTAGGTGTTAACATGCTATTTATTCGGTAATTTTTTTATGCACCAAAAGAAATAAGATATAAATAAACTTAATAACAAATCAAGAACATCACAAGTAATTATCAAGGATAATAAAATATTTCTACATTTCTAATTTTCTAACATCTTGTTCCCCTATAATAGTTTTGAGGCTTTAGTAACTTCCATCTCCTTAGAGGTGCCTCATGAGTTGCACTGGGCATATTAGATAGATTGTTATTTCTTTGGTAAGACCCATATTTGTGCCTATATTTTCTTTTGGGTTTCTGCATGGAAACTTCAGATCAAGCTAAAGGATCAAGCCGTTGAAGAAATATTTCAGCTTGCCATTTATCATCATCCATAAAATCCACATGATGGACCAATGCATAGAATTATATTTTATAGACCTCTATTGATCTTCCATTTTGTCCTACTGCATGAAAGGATCCCATATGTTATTGTTTTCATTTTTCTGGCCAGAACTTGGTTCTAAAAGATACGTCAAACATTTCCCATGTAATTTGAAACTGAGTGACATGTAACTTTCTTTCTTCATTTACCCACCATGTAGTGTGCCACCTTGGCAAGGTTAGTTTTGTGACACTTAGAGAGGGTGAATTTGATGTAATGATATGAGATTATGCATGAAATACTTTAGTACATAGTTATATGCTATAGACCTAGTTTGGGTCAGTTGGTTGCTACATGTTTATGATAATATCTATGGTTGTGTGTATAAGAATTGATTTTGGTTAAGAGCATATTATCGTTGTTTTCTCTTTTGGTATCCTATTTTTGACATAGGTGTATGATATGGATAGTCATCTAGAATTGAGACAAATAAATCCATGGATGATCATGGTTGTGGAACATATGGTTAATTATGATTTTTGGATGATACATGATTTGTATGATTATATATTCTTAATATTGTATTGAGCAAGATGTGGTAGGGGACTTGGTTATTTCCAAACAAGGATGCTCAAATTATAAATGACTGTAGTAGTCATGATACATGATTTTTATGATTATATATGCTTAATCTTGTATTGAGCAGGATGTGACCAAGGACATGGTTATTTGAAAATAATGATCATCAAATTATAAATGGTCGTAGAATTCATTTCCCATAACCAAAATGACTGTGTAAGTCATGCACAATCTTTAGAAAAATCTGAATAAGTTAATTATGAAATTAATTTGATTCCTTTGATCTAAGAGATTGTGATGTGTTTAAGTCATAGAACAAGGACTTACCAATGAACCATCAGATGGGTATGAGAAAAAAATTAGTACCTTAAGGTGAATCATAGAGTTTCAAAGTAGAGTAGATGATAAGCCATGGAAATTAGGGTGTGGAGTCCTAAATCCATGAAAAATAAAGATGGGGACTCTTGGATCTATAATAAAAGGATTAGGGCACAAAGTCCTAAATCAATGAAATATAAATATGTGGAGTTTTGGATCTATAATAGAAGGATTGGGACGTGGAGTCCTAAATATTTAAAAGATCGAGGTGTGGAATCTTGGATCCTTGGAGTAGATTAGGGTGTGAATTCCTCAATCTACTAAGGCATAGATGTATGCAAAAGGGATTTACAATCTCTATTCTCTAAAAGAAAAATACCACTCATGGGCAGCTCAGGGATGAATTTTCTTAATAAATTTCATTTCTGACAAATCTGGAGTGACTTTCTAAAAATAGAAGGTCATGTCTAGCATCTCAAGCATGACTTTCCAAAAAGGGTAAATCACCTTCAATCAATGGGTAATCAAGTATAGTTGAAGGACAATCACTTAACTTATCATTAATCAATCCTAATAGTTCAATGTCAACTTAATCCTCAATATTATTAATATTATTAATATTATTGTTATCTTTTATGAGACTATGATATTAGTATTAAAATGGAATTACAAGTCACCTTCATCTCCTCAATGACTTCACACCTCTCTCCTTGATGATTCTCATGGCTCTATGTAAGTCTCTCTCTCTCTCTTTTAATAATACCTTACACTCTCTTTTATGCAATCATCAAAGAATGACACATTCCTTTTACACTCATTAAAGACATGTCATAAAATATTCCTCTTATGCTCTCTTTAATGCATATGTTACACTCCTCAATTAAGGCATACCTCTCTTTAATGGCAGGAGCTACACTCCTCTAAATGGAATACAAGTCATGCATATTACTCCTCCTTTATGACAATACTTTGTTGCTCCTCCTATATATGTGTCTCATGTATTCTCACTTGGGAAGGAGGTGCATTGTGATACCGAGAGTTGAATCGAATTAGAAAAAAAGATTATTATGAGAGGGAGAGACTTGGAGGGTAGCCAATTGCTTTCAAAATGAGTTTGAAATCCATAAACTAAATTACTAAGTATCTCTACATGGTGGAGCTAACCATGAGTGATATTGGGAGGAAGTGAAACATATCTTCCTCATCTTGCTTGGATATCTCTCTACTACTATATTTTGGTACTGTTTGTGAGCTCTTACATCTCTCGGTTTCCAAGGGGGAATTTCTCCCTAGATACGGTTGGGTGGAAAATAGGATGGTTCCGAATGAGTTGGTAATGGAATTGGAATTGGAGCATAGTCTCATGTTTTTCGAGTTATATATATACACATTTTCAGGTGTATATATAAAAGCTCTTGAAATTTTGGTTTCTTATATATTTTAAAGTGTTGATATTTTAAATTTATTATTCCTACTTTAAATTATTACAAAATTATGAATATTTATGAAATATTTAGAAAGTTATTTCTAAGCTCACCCACAATGAGTTAACAATTTCATGGAAGCTATGTAAGAGAATTTGAATGCAAGGAATTAAAAGAAGAACGTGTTTCCAAGGATTTCAAATTCTGCTTATAATGAAATTTTGTCCATAGCAGGTCATGTCTATTATTTAAATTTTATATTGTATGTTTGATAGCATTTCATTGTCCCTTTTAGAAACTTAATACATGGTTCTTGCTTCTTTTGAATTGGGTTTTTGGTTGAAACTTAGATCTCTAAAAAAAATGGTTGCACACTAAATGTTTGAAGAAACTCTTCAATGGATGTAGTATGTTGTATGTAAGTTTTTATTGTTGTTGTGTTGTAAATTAAGTGGTAGAAATTACTAATGACTATAGCATTCAAGGATGCCATGTGTTTTCCAAATTGTAGTAATGGCTACAAAATTTTTGTCAACTTATGTAAAGGGAAGTAGCTCTGTAGGTTGTAAAATGTTTGATTAATTATTTCTATCAAGAATGCATATAGTTTACATAGAAATTCATAAATTCAATGAATAGTTCATAGTAACATTAATTTGGGTTATCTTTCTTCATGTATAGTTGTAGATGAAAGTTTCGATGCTATTTGTTTGACAAAAGTGGTAAATGAGATCACAAGCCTTGTTGTTTTAAATAATTGAATCTCTCAACATTTTTATTGCAATTCAATTGAACCTCAGGGGATATTTGTGCCGTAAGGCCATGCAACTACCGATAATTCCAAGAAAAATATTTTCAGAACTTGACTCATAAATATGAGCGATTTTTCAAATTTTTGCTACTAACCGTGTTTGTGTGTTGTCGATTTTGTTTGGGTGAAAATCCATGTTTTAATAAGCCAACATCTTAATTTCAGTTTATGAATTTTATGAGACAAAATAACTTGAAGAAGAATCTCAATTTCATTATTTCCAATTGTTTGGAAAAATGCCTCAATGGTTGTAGATTGCATGCTTGCAAAGTGTTTGACATAATGCCTCAATTACTTTAGATTGCATGCTTGCAAATTGTTTTTCAAAAGGGATTAATGGTCATAGATTGCATGCTTTCAAAGTGTTTGTTAAATCTCCTCAATGGCTATAGCTTTTGTGCATATAAATTGTTAGAGTAAATATCTTATTTACTGTGCCTTTCATGTACTAGAAATTTATGAAGAGATTATTTAACTGATGTAGATTCCTATTTTCTACAAGTTGAATGTTGAAAATGAATTTAATAAGTTGTTGAAGCGTGAATAGAGAATAAGACAGTTGTTACTTTTACTATCTGAAGCTTTCATATAAAAACGGGGTTCTTATTGTAAACAATTTTATAGTGATCAATTTTGTAATATTTTGTGCAAGTGAGCATAACAAGTTTCTTCTGAGCTACATGTATTTATGGGTACAGTCCTATGCTTTAATGCTTATAGAAAACTATTGTTCCCAATTTTGGAAAGCCTATTATTTTATTTGGCTGTTTTTGAAGAATAATACGCTTTTGAATTTGTAACAGTGGCTTCTTTTGTTGCAACATTCATTATACAAGTTTGATGATTGAAGCAATGCCACTAGGAATTTTTAATTGATGAGTCAGTAAACATATCATATTTATTAGATTTATTGATTAAGAGAGGCATATTCTGTAGAAAATTCTCTACAAATCCAGCTTCGATACCATGTACAAACTCTGTTATGTAGGTTAACCCAATAATGCAATATAAATCAAAGAAAAATACTATAACCTACTTCTATAGTCAATTTGTGGAAGCTTAAAGATTGAGCTGAATAATATAACCAAAAGAAGAAGAAATAATGCACAATACACATGAAAATAGTTTGGGGAAAGCCTCAACTAAAAACCCCACTATCTATATTATCATACAAGGTGGAAATACATAGAGATTATACAAAGCCTTAGCTCTCACAACTAGCCAGTTCTCAGTACAATCCTCACGATGCTCACAAGCAATCCTGGATTCTCTGAAGCCTTCTTCTTTTCCCTCCAAGCTCCTATTTCCTTGCGTTGTTCCTCTAGAATGATTACCTTCAAACAAGTGGAACACGCAACTGATAGTACATTGTCCTTGACATTAATCTCAATTGGTTCTTTCACATTATATATATGCATGGGTTTCTGATGAGGGAATTTTCAGTTAATTGGAGTACACTAGTTGAGTGCATGCGTGCATCAACTGACTATTATCTCTCTATTAGTTCCTCAAATAGTTTGGAACTAATTTAACTAGACTTAACTCAGTAAACTATGTTAACTAATTAAAACTCAAATATAACTCAATCTTATCTCCTTAATTTAAGGGATAACTCTTGCATGACTTCATAAAGACTTCTAACATGAATTTCTCCAACTAGCTAAGTCAAAATAACTTAATTAATTATTTCCAATTAGCTGTACATTCGATTTTAATTCACAATTTAATTCAAGGACAAATTAAATTGGAATATATTGTTGCTATATTTCAACACTCCCTCTCAACAAGAAAGGGATTATCTGCAACCCTGATCCTATCTCTATGGAACTTGAATTTACATTTTGACAATGTGTTTGTCAAAATTTCAGCATCTTGCTCCTTTGTTGAAATATACTGCAGCAATATGATCCTCCCACCATTAGCAGCTTGCTTTACCTTGTAAAGCCAAAGAGAACTCACAATTGAATTGTTCTCCGATCTCGGAACCCCATCCCAAACACTGTTACGAACTATGGAGTCATACTCCTCCACCATAACATCAACCCAAATCAGCTGCTGCACTGCTTCCTCAAAGGAGGATGGCTTGGTCTCAACACATTCCCCAACAAGGGCCATGTATCCAGTTTACCTCTCAGGTGACCTCCTTTGTCTGGGCTGAGAAAATGGTGCTCCCACATTCTATATTGCATCCTCCAACAAATTGTCATATTCTCTTGTGCGCTTCTATCCATCTCTGGAAGACTCTGCTTGAGTGGATGTCTCCACTCCTGAAACCTCTGCATGTGACTGCTCCACATTATTCTAAGGCTCCTCCTCCTTAGGAACCAATAGTTCCTCAACAACTCGTTCTTGGAAGCTACCTCTCAAGGGAAACTCACATGGCCTTCTTCTCATCACACTTGGGATCTCTGTGAACCACTATCCTCTAACTGGTAGGCAAAAACACTTGATAGTTGTGAGGTGTATCATTGTACCCCACAAATATCCTTAAATCTGCTATCAGTTCAAGCTTCTTCTCTGCATCCTTTGTCACATGGAAATATGTTGATGAGCCAAAGATCCTAAAGTGACCCATATCTGGTCTCTTACCAGAGAAAGCTTCCTCTAGTGTCTTCATCCCAAGTATGTGATGCGAGCTTCTATTCTGCAAATAGACCATTGTGTTGCATGCCTTAGCCCACAAGTGAAGTCGTAGGCCTTGGTCATGCAACATTGCCCGTGCTACCCCTACAATAGTTATGCTCTTCCTCTCAGCCAACCCATTCTGCTGTGGGTTATCAAGTGTCGTCAACTCTCATTTAATTCCTTCCATTGTAAAGAAGTCGTTAAACTTTTGAGAGACATATTCTCCACTGTTGTTACTTCTCAAGGCCTTGATATTCTTCCCTGACTCTTTCTCGACAAAAGCTTTGAACTCACAAAAATTTGTGAAGGTTTGTTCCTTCTTCTGCATGAAATAAATCCAACATTTACGAGAATAATCATTAATGAAAATCACAAAATACCTTTGCTTCATTGTGGATGCCATCAAGAATGGTCCACATACATCATTATGAACTCACCCTCAGATAGCCTTTCCTCGACTGTCCCGATCATGAAAGGAAGACTTGGTGTACCTTCCCAAGATATAACCTTTGCATGTGTCAACTTGTTCAATATTACCTTTGGGAAGTCCTATAGATATCTACTAAATTATCTTCAAAGCCCCATGATGAAAATGGCCCAACTACCTATGCCACAACTCGCCAATGTCTTGTCTTTGCACCAATTATGCTTTCGTACTAAATGATGCACAATCATCTACCTCTAGTTTATAAATATTCTTCACCCAAATCCCTATCCTCTTGGTTTGACCCGTGGCTATGTGTCTTAGGAACACCTTTCCTTTACTAAAGACAACATCATAGCCTTTGTCCTCTAACATCGCGGCCAATACCAAGTTCTTCATCAGTCCAGGAACATAAATCACATCTGTCAAGGTGATATGAGGTCCATGCTCCCTCTGAAAAGCAATCGTGCCCACTCCTGAAAAACTATATTTTCCATCGTCACCCATCTCTATGAACATCTTGAGATCTTTCTCCTCCAAGGCACTGAATAAACTTTTATCACCGGCCATGTGGAATGAGGCTCCATTGTCAAGATCCCAAACACAGCCCATCATCGATGATACCATGCTTGTAATGAGGGTAAAGTCCATTTCGAACTGAGAGACTAATACCTCACCTTCCAATCCTACCAAGGATTCCTTCTTAGACTTATTCGATGGGTAATTAGTCACACAATGTCGCATCTCATGAAAATTAAAGCATCTCACTTTAGATATGTCACCCTTCTTCCCTCCATGAGAGGAATTCAATTTGGAATGGGAAGCATTCCCCTTCCCTTTCCTTCCCTTACTTCATAAGGCCAAATTTTCTTCATCATCATCCTTGGATGAAGAACCAACTCATGTGCTCCTCCTGATCTCCTCCTGCATAAGATTCAACCAAAGTTGTTCCCAATCTGATAGTTTCTCCCTTCCATTCACAAAGTCCTGGTAGCTAGTCCAAATCTTTGGAAGGCCAAGGAGAGGAAGGCTTGCCATATCATCATCGGCAGTAGTTATTCCCACACTACTAAGATCATTTGTGCAAGTGGTGAGCTTGTTCATATATGTGGAAATAGTATCGCCCTTCTCCATCTTGATTCTTTGAAGCTTACCCTTGAGCGCTAATTTCCTTTGGTCACTACTATTTTGGTAGAGCTCCTTCAATGTATTCGACATTGGAAATGGAGTATTCTTCCCATGGAGACTCGAGACAATATGGTCTCAAACTCCCTCAAGGATGATCCGTCTCACCTTGGCCACACAGTTCTTCCACTCAGCCAACACTTATGCATTAGTTGATGCTGACTTTTGGATTTCTTGATCAATGAATTCCTTCAAGCCATTTTCTTCTAATACAACATCCATTCTATCTTTCCACGCTATGTAATTTGAGCTACCTTCCAAGGCATACTCGAGTCTCAAGCCATAGAATGCCACTCGCCAACCTTGAAGTATGATATGAATTCGATTTTCACCTGCAACCCCAAACTTCAAACTTCAAATTCTCTTCTCTGTATACTATTCACAGCTCTGATAAAATTGGCTTCGATACCATGTAGAAAATTCTCTACAAATCCAACTCTGATACCATGTAGAAAATTTTCTATGTAGGTTAACTCGATAATGCAATATAAATCAAATCAGAATACTATAACCTAATTCTACTATCAATTTGTGGAAGCTTAAAGATCGAGCTAAAAAATACAACTAGAAGAAGAAGAATCAATGCACAATACACATGAAAATACTTTGGGGAAAGCCTCAGCTAGAAACCCCACTATATGTATTATCATACAAGGTGGAAATACATAGAGATTATACAAAGCCTTAGCTCTCACAGCTAGCCAACTCTCAGTACAATCCTCACATATGCTCATAGGCAATCCTGGCTTGTCTCAAGCCTTCCTCTTTGCCCTCCAAGCTCCTATTTCCTTGTGTTGTTCCTCTAGGATGATTACCTTTAACCAAGTGGAACAGTCTGATCTCACACACTGTCAAAATTGTGTAATCCTCAAGGAATGATTCCTTCTACATGCATGAGTTTTCTTTATAAGAAAACACATGCAACTGATAGTACATTGTCCTTGACATTAATCTCAACTAGGTCTTTCTCAGTATATATATGCATGAGTTTCTTATGAGGGAATTTTCAGTTAACTGGAGTACACTAGTTGAGTGCATGCATGCATCAATTGACTGTTATCTCTCTATTAGTTCTTCAAACAGTTTGGAACTAATTTAACTGGACTTAACTCAATAAACTGAGTTAACTAATTACAACTCAAATATAAGTCAATCTTATCTCCTTAATTTAAGGGATAACTCTTGCATGAATTCAAAAAGACTTCTAACTTGAATTTATCCAACTAATTAAGTCAAAGTAACTTAATTAATTATTTCCAAGTAGCTGCTAAGACTAAATTCAATTTTAATTCACAATATAATTCAAGGACAAATTAAATTGAAATATTCTTATTGCCACATTTCAACATATTCCTCTTTCATATATCATGTTACAAGTAGGTTAATACGCATAACCTTATATGTGATTCTTGTGATAGAAGCATAACATTTTAGGTTCTTGTGGCATACTTTTGTGGTTATGATGTCAAAAGTCAATAAGTGGAACTTATTTAGAATAATCTAGGAGATCAAATAGGTTGATCTAGCTTAATTCTCACACATGGTATCATGGTGGAGTTTATTGTCAGCCTTACTTAGTGCTCACATATAAGTATGGAAAGAGCACATGCTATCTTCTTTTAGACTTGGGGAGAAAGAATTTTTTGAATTGGTTCTAAGGGAAAGTTATACCTAACTTCTTATGTAATATTCTTATATTGAAATGGATGAAGGAACATAATTACATGAAAATTAATTTATTAATGTTACAAAAGAAAGAAAAAAATGGGTATTAATGGTTGATGTGACCTCTACCTCTCTATGTCATTGATGGTTGGTATAGTGGGACCATTCATATGGTATCAAATCGGAATTAACATAATAGGGCCTAATGGGCCAACATGCTTTCTTGTAGGTTGATGCATGAATGATGATTTTTCATGCATGTGGAATTATTTTGTATTTTGACTTGGAAGCATATTGGTTGCATAAAGGATATTATTATTATGTCATTTATAAAGTCATGAAAGAAAAATAATGCCTTCTTTTATTCCTTTATATTTTTGTTAAGACAAATTATTAGAAATATGAAAAGAGTTAAATACATGTTTGGAAAGGATGTGTTTGAGAAGTTGGGGTTAAACCCAAGCTTGTGAATGACTTGATTTTCAATGGGTGAGTGAGATATGTGGAGTGAATGCACAATTTCATATATTTTAATACATCATTATCAATGTGATATGGGCCTACTAGCCATCTTTACTAGCTGAAATTGTAACTACCAAGAAAAATATTGGCCTAATCTAAGCTATAGTATGATGACCTTGAGGTGTATGCTTTGGGAATGTGTAACAAGTGTAAGGCCAACATTCAATTAACATGATGATTGAGTTCGTCATGTTAATTTTGACTCTTTTCTTACCTACAATAATGGAAACTTAACGAAAGCTATCTTGAAGGATGTCACTTTTAAATGTGAATGTAGATTCAAGAGTAATGTATGTGCATAAATTTGATGTTTTAAAATATGATTTGGGAATACATTTTTAATGAGTAAGAATGTAATTCATATGATTTCTTTGACATGATTTTGTGTATTATGGGTTGACATTATGCATCAAATAACTTGAAATTACTCAAATACCAGATTGAGGTATGACCTTCTTAATAAACAAGAGGGTTAAATGACTAGTGCATGAAGGGTTGTGGAACCCATTTTAAGGAACAATTGAAGATTATGTTTTCCTTAAGTATTGTATGGGTGTGTTGTGCTTATCAACAACCCCCCCATTTACTAATGTTATCAATAAAATTAATAATGGGGACCCCTCCAAAAAAATTAATCCTAGTATCTTGTCATGTCTTTTTCTTTTTAGAATAAGATAAGATGTCAAAACGGAACTTGAAAAATAATGGAAAGTTACCTTTTCATACTTGAGCGTATAGGATTTCAAAAACGATGAGTTTTATTAACAAGCACCATATGGTAAAACGACCTTAAAGTAACTCTATACATAGAAAATCATAAATATTAAAATAATCCCTCAAAAGACCCTCTTTTAGAGGATTATTCTCGCAAAATGATTATGACGGACCTTCCTTAGAAAAGTTTCCCCATATCCACGAACTGAGAAATCTTAAAAAACTCCTGTAATCTTCTCACATCGCAGTTACAAATGAGTAGCACTACTTAATAAAGCATAAGAAAATATTGTGAAATGTGATAGCATCTCGCATATCACATATCGCATCAACCCACATGGTGGTAAGTCTTAGACTTAAATTATTTTTGTGATATAACGATTTGCGATATTGCGTAGCAAATCACAAAATCTCCTTTATCACAACTTAAAGGGCTCACGGTTCTAGAAGAATGCTTGCTGACTTTCGATGTGAAGTTATGAACATTAAGTCAAGAATAACAGTTTGTTAGTGGACATTTATTAAAAGAACGATTACAATCAGGTGTGAAAGTTCATTTGATGCATGTTGATATCTTCTAATGTGATTTAGAATTTAAAACCCTGCGTCACCCTTATTTTGTCCTTATATTGATTTATTTCTACATTCACTATCATTTTTATCTTATTCTGCTCTCTACTTTTAACTTTAAGGAAGAACACACAGAGCAGGATATCCGAAGAAATGGTGAAGAAAGGAAAGGCACCCACTTCTGAGAAGTTAGAGATGACCACCCTATTCATAGATACTAATTTTAATCGAGATGCAGGGACGTCCACATGGGCGACTATGTATCAGCTATTATAGGAAGAATAATCGAGACTTTTGGAAACAACAGTTACAGTGGATGGACACATTTCTTCTAATGCTACTCTGACTGAAGTTGCATGCTCATTCTTGCACCGCATTGATGCAAGACCAAAGATACTTCCTTATACCAACATGGTTAAGTGGATCATAAACGATGCAGACATATTGGACAGAGAATTTATGACGGCAAGCCAAGAAGTCATAGGGTCATTTACTCTAGACAACCTGAGACTCATATACCATCTACCAGACCTGTAGGCCATCTACAATAGACAGTTTGTCGAGAAGTTCACCAAGGAAAATGAAGACTTAGCAGAATGCACGAAGAATTGGTTGAACAATGAAGAAAGACTCAAGAAAGATAAAAACACTATGTACACGACGAGTTCCCTTAGTTCCCCTTTCTGTTTTGCTGCCGCTATGTTATGTATATTGTTTGGTAAATCAGACAACACCAAATTCTCACAAGAATGGTTATCCCAGATAGATGTAGCCGTCAACACTACAATAATGAATTGGGCTCAAATCCTATCTGATAACTTAGCTACAAAAATTTAGAGTACAGAAGAAAAAGGAGTATTTCTTTGAGGGTTTAGCCTCCATTTTTCATGAGTGCCTATGTTATGGATGTTATTTGTTTTGGTTCCAAGTTTCTGCTTATGGGATGGAAGTCGACTCCTCAAAATCCTCTTCCCATTCAAATATATCACAAAGTCATGTGGGAGCCTAATTGGGTACCACACTTATTCAAGATTTGTCACAGAGTTATGCTTCTAATTCACAAAATGATTTACAACCGAGATGCCCCTAGGTTCTCCCAAGAGGCCGAAGTATATATTCTCCCTATAGCTAGATGGTTCGGGGAAGAATTATTCACATATATTAGAGTGTTCAGTAGTATTTCCTCGCCCCATGTTCTACCTTTTTATGTCCCAGGCAAACTGATGGTTAGAGATATAATCTATCAGACATGTAGTGAAGGAGGGATGAGTAAGATATTGAAAGATTCCAAGAAGGGCATTTGGCCTCAATTTCCCATAACATGTGGAGTATTTGCATTGCATGACTTAGGACATGCTTTCAGAGAGGTTGACAATGTATTATCTTTGCAATTACCCAAGTTCCCAAGAAGACAATACGATCCCTCGGGTATTGTCAAAGATTTTACCACAATGGTCAAAATAAGAATATTTACCCATGAAAGAGATCCTTTTGATGATTTTTTCTTGCAGAAAAACAACTTCAAAGAAGTACAACATATGGCACAAATACTTTTTTATCAAGAAGGTCTCCAAACATTTGATAACTATAGAAGAATGAGGTTATCTAAGGTCAAATTGGACCAACTACTCATTGAGCCAGTGAGAGATCCTACTCCCAGTGTAAGCATAGGTGGAGGCTCAAAAGAAAAATCCAAAACAAGTTCTGGAAATGAATCTGCAGAAAAACCTGTTGATCAATCTGAGAAAACATCAGAGAATGAACACAATAAGAGTGAGCAGTCAATTAAAGACACAACCCCATCCACAACAAAGTCAGATGAATAAACTTCGCTCGTAAAACAAGTCGAAGCCTTAACTCCCGTTACAAAGAAAGTAAAGCCACTGGTAATTGATTTAGAAGAAGAATGGGAAAATTTCAATAAAATACTCAACATAGAGGAACAAATCGCAGAGCCACCAACAAACCAAAAAAAAATGACTAGATAAATGGTAACAGAAAGAGCTATTAGTACTCAGGAAATAGAGCATATTCCCATTGCTCCCACATTTGAGATTGTATTGAGAATAGAGGAAATTCCTCCTCTAGATGTATTCTAAAACCCTCAACACAAAGTTGTCATTAGAAGACAAAGAAATAAAAGAAAGATGGATTATGTTCTCACTCCTGAGGATTAGCCTCTAGATGTTCTTTGGAATGACCCATCCACAGATCTAACGACTAATCTCACTAGACTCTCGTAGGCCACATGTGCCTATGCTGCAGCAACCATTGACAAGGTAGCAAAGGTACAACTACTGCTCAAAGAAAAAGAAGGTAAGATTTTGTTAGTAGAACAACAGTTAAAGTAGGTCAGTATCAACCAACAAGGAGAAATGCAGTTGGCTAAACTTCAGCAAGAGTTTCAACAAATGCAGTTGGTATTTTAGAGTAGTTTAGTTGGTCAGGAAGCATAGTTACAAAGCATAATAAAAACAAAATTGCATAAAGATGATCCCAGTGAACAGTTTGTCATAGAAGCACTTGGCCTCAATTCCCAGCTTTTACACCAAAAAGAATTATTAGGCCATAAGATTTCGTAGTGGAATTCTCACTATGAAATGAGTGATAACATAATGAACCAAGTTGTAGAACTACGACTTGAATATGATTCAATTCTTAGGAAAGTTTCAGACTTCTTAAATTGGCAGAAATCAGAAAATGGGAAAAGAGGAGATATTCCCAAAATAGATGAATCACACAAAGAAATCTTATTTGCAAAATAGCATTTACAGCTTAGAGAGGCGAAATAGGCAATGTAGGATGCATCAGTAGTAGCAAACAATGTCATCTAATGTGTGAATGAAAATCTACACAATGCTAATTTGGTAGCGGAAACCACCCCAGGCTTTCTTCCAAAAGCAGAACAGCTTCAAGCAGTATGGAAACAGGTAGTAGAGGAAAGAGCAGAGGCAATTAGACGAGTAAACAGGTTGAACTGGGAGGTATATTGGCAATACCTAGTGAAACCGCATAGCTAATGGATGACCCTGAAGTGGCTAATTACTTCCACAGAGAAAATGGTGCCAACACTCACCAATGTCGTATTCGCAGGACAACTGAAAGTTGAAGTTGGCCAACTGAAACTCCTTGAACCTATGCTAGATATTTGTGATCTCAAGGACTAGATGCAGGATTAGTCATAGGCATATTTTATTTTTGTCTTTATTTATTTTCACTTAAAATGAGGCAAGTTGTTTAAACCTCCTCATCTATTTTTGTAATTTCTATTTTTAAGTTTCATAGATTAGTATTAAAACCCCTCTCATGCATTTAGAGAGGGGTCTAGAAATTTTATCAAAAACATTCTTCACATCGTCCACTTTTTCCCACCACTAAGGAGATTTTGGTAAAATTAATGGAACGAGATTTATTTTCTACTTGAGTTTAGTATCTTCTACTGAAATTGCACTTTTGTACTCTTAGTTGATGTTAAGTGATTTGAAGGTAGATCAATTTTGTTGGGGCACATGAGTAGGATGTATTACAAATCATACTTCTATCTCTTAATGCTTTTTACTTGTGTATCAAGCAATAAATAATTTTCGGTTATTTATGTATGAAAGTTTAAATTCTTAGTTATCATTATTGCACTTTTGTATGGTTTATGCTGAATATATGAATGACTCTATATGCGATATATCTCTCTTATTGTTTTGGCTAACTTTTTATACGAAATGATCATTATTAAATGAATTCTCTTCTTATTGTGATTGAATTATCTTTATTATCAATTGCTTTCAGAAACCATTTTAGATTGCATATATAAACGTCACTCCTGGGATAGTTTTAAAGTTAGATGTTTTCTTTGATTATGATAGATTGCGTATGATAGTTAGAAGATAAATTAAGTTTAGAATAAGTATTCACCCCATAAAATCCATGAAAGAAAAACATCATCCCGTTAGAATGAACATTATAAATATATTGGAAAACTGGTCCCATCATCCCCAGTCGGAGCCACTATTCCAAACGGAAAAGGAGTTGTTCTAAGGTCCAGACCTGGTGGTTATCCCCCTTGTTGGAGTCTCGATTTTTCGATCCTTCAACATATCTGGCACGAGAAGGAGGGACTAACTGTGAATTGCAAGTAAATCTACATCTTCACGCAATTCTAAGAATAAAACTCCCTCACCATCACCCTCAACTTCTCGTTTGCATTCCAAATCTCCTATCTTTGCACCAAAAGTTGAAAAGAAAAATAAAAAGCACATTACTGAAATCCAAAAAAAGCTAAATCATTACTCCTTAGATCCCCCTGAATTACAAACTTTAATCTACAAGCTACAGGGGATTTCAATATCTTAAGAAGAATTTGAGTTATCCCAAGGTACTGTCAGTTCTCATCAAATCCTATCACAATGACTGACTAGAGCACAAAGTGAAAAACTAGGAATCCCACCAGTTGAATTTCCTCTACTGAGTCATATGGAAGCTAGGAAAACACCCGTAGAATCTCAAAGTGAAGTTTTATCATCATTTTCTTCCACCATCCCATCCATATCATCACAAGAACATTCATCCATCCCCCAACTCCAGATCCTGGTTTATACAAATACAGGAGTAACATCGTCCTCTACTCAATCACCTTCAACTACCGCGACACCTATTAGGATATTCCGACACATAGCATGTAAATTCCTACAACACCTTATTCTACTCATATCCCAACGATGGCAGGAAATCCACCACCAAGGCCATGGGCCAATCCAAGGGCTATAAGAATGCCTGCACCATTATCTCAATTACCATCACATCCTGATAAATGGTTACCCAAATTCAATCCTGACAATGGCCTATTAGCTGAAGAACACATCAATAATTTTATGTTGTCTATTAATTTGAATGGAGTAATAGAAGAGGATGCAATTTTAATATTATTCCCCTATACTTTACAAGGAGTAGCAAGATCATGCTATTTTTCATTACCATCAGGCTCCATTAATAATTGGGATACATTTCAAGATCAATTTTTAACAAAATTTGGGGATGGTAGGTCCATAGAAACCTTGATGAATGACCTCTCCAATTTAAAAGCTAAACCAAAGGAACCAATTAAGGAATTCAACTCTCGCTTCAATAAATTATGAGCAAAATACTAGTAGCATCTAAGCCTAGCAATGAAGTCCAAAATGAATGGTATATTTCTGCTTTACCTTCGAATTCAACCATCTTTGTAGACAGAGCTGCCAAGCCAAGATTAGCAGAAAACATGAGAGAGGCAATAGCTATAGAGAAACATATCCTAACCATAGAAAAGAAAAACATTGTAGATGAAAGGAAGTATAAAAAAGTGTCTTTTAGAGATGATTCTAAGAAGAAACAATCGAAATACCCTTTTGACCTGGAAGAGTTACAAAAAGCCTTGAAGACCATGTCTAATGAAACGGTTGATATAAAGAAACAAGTAGTAGAAACATCTTCCAAGAAACCTTTTAGACCCTATAAAAGAAATCCTTCAACAGATCCAAAACCTCCAAATGCTATAACAAATGCTAAATCAGAAGGGGAAGAGGAAGAAGTTTCAAATGAGGAACAAACTAATGATGAAGAAATCGTAGAACTACAAGGAATGTGGGACTTCATTCCTCCAAATGAGGAAGATCAAGAAGCATCACTTGTTGCTACTAGAAGTAGAAATCAACTTGATCCTCCACAGTCTAGTACAAAACAAAAAAAATGCAATTCCACCTCCCAGGGATAAAATCATTGGTAAAAAATCCTCACCAAAGTCTACTTAGACGAACCCAATCCAATCTGATTCGACATCTTCATCTAAAATTCTTATCGTCTTAGATGAAATGGAATACAACATTGTTGACGATATGTAGAAAACCAAAGCAAACATTACTCTTCATGAGCTTAGTAAGTTAAAAGAACAATAGAAATTACTCTTGAGAAAACTCAATGTAATACCTACCACACCTCTTCCCACTGTTGTGATTTCACAAGCTACTCATGAAATGGGAAGACCTCCAACTAGCATTGCAAATAAGATCGACCCAACGAAATAGCTCCGATTGGTCGAAGATCCAAGTCCCATACTCCGCCATTTCTCCTTAATTTTGAAGTTTTTAATAAAAAATTGCACAATTGTCTAGTTGATTCTAGTGCATCATCTAACATATTACCTAAGACAATTTGTGCTAAGTTAAATGTTCAGCCTCAGAAATCTGTAGTATAAATAGTATCGCTAGATTGGTCTCAAGTTGAAGTCATTGGAGAACTTAATCAAGTGACCATAAGACTTTCGTCAAACCCAAAAGTGTGTCAAGTCATTGATATACTTGTCACTGAAATTCCTAAATTTTATGGACTAATCCTCAGTAGGGATTGGTTAGAAAAAAATCATGGTTACTTTGCAATTAACTGGTCTCATCTATGACTCCCCTACATTGGCAAACCAAATCAAATCAAAGTTGAATGAGAAAAACATCAAAAGTACATAGTGACAGAGTTAGAAGGATAAAATGAGCCTGTAATGTATAGAAAATTATGTTGTTGAGTCATTCTTAGGAAATTTCAATGCTCACACTTCACCTTTTTTGGAAAATTCCATTTTATCTCAGATAGATTTTTTTTCTCAAACTGACTCTTCTAGATGCATTAATTTGTAGATAAACATGTAAACAAAACCTTGTTTTGGAATTATTTTTCGATGGTTCTAAATCCGACATTGGAGTGGTAGCAGGTTGTATATTAATTAGTCCAAAAGGAGAGAAAACCATGTTAGCATGTAGGCTTGAATTCGATTGCACAAACAACACCCCTGAATATGAAGCATTGGTTCAAGGGTTATACAAAGTAATCAGACTTAATATCAAATACCTTCAAGTATTTGGAGACTCTGAGATTGTCATTAGACAAGTAAGAAATACTATACACTCTCTGTCCGGGAATTTGAAACACTATCAATCCATAGTACAAGACCTGACCTCACATTTTACAGCATTTAATATTTCATCCATTCCAAGACTTCAAAATGCTAGCACTGATATTCATTCTAAGATAGCTTCTAAGCTTATTCCATCATAGGACTACAGCCCAGATAGATTCTCGATTGAATTATTTTTTAGACCCTCGATTCCTGATAACATTACCAACTGGAGAGTCTTCAAAAATGACCCTGGTATTATGAGTCTTCTTAATTCAGAAGGTTCTTACAATGATCAGATAATTGACGAAGGCCAACATGATAAACAACTGAAACAAGAAAGCCACCATAACACTATACCAAAATCCATAGTCAAGTAAGACGACCTGTATGACTTAAAGGACATATTTAAATGATCCACCAATTCAAAACTCCAGAGTTCAACTCCAAGATATGAATTAATTAATCTAGGGACATACATGAAACCACAAAATATCAACCTAGGTCTTGGCCTAACATTTGATGAAAAATCAGCTTTTATTCGATTGTTGAAACAATACAAGAGTGTCTTCACTTGGAATTACGATGATCTTAAAAGCTATGACACTTCAATTATCAAGCATACAATTCCTATGATCTCTGATGAAAAACCTGTTTATCAGAAATTATGGAAAATACATCCTAATTTGGAAAGTCAGATCAAATCGGAGTTAAACAAATTACTAAGAGCCAAGATTATTTTTCTTATCAGACATTCCAGATGCGTCTACAATCTCGTCCTAGTCAGAAATAAAAATGGTGATATTTGGATTTGTATAGACTTTTGCAACCTCAATAAAGCTTTCCAAAAGGATAATTTTCCATTGCCTCCCATGGAATAGATATTACAATCATTTGCAGGGTCAGAGTTAATGTCCTTTTTAGACGACTTTTCAGGGTATAATAAAATCTTATTCCATTGGATGATCAATTGAAAACTATGTTTAGAATGAAATGGGGCACCTATGCTTGTCAAAAAATGCCATTTGGGCTAATCAATGTTGGTGCCATGTTTCAAAGAGCCATGGAAACTGTGTTTAAGGGATTAGTAAACAAATCAGTGTAAACTACTTAGATGAGATAATGGTATATTCCAAAAAACGTAGTAATGATCTTAGAGACTTAAAACAAATCTTTTAATGTTATGAAAAATATGGAATTTCGCTTAACCCCAAAAAATATTTTTTTTTGCGTTGAGTGAAGGAAAACTTCTTGGATTCATAGTATCCAAATCAAGAATCCATATTGATCCAGATAAGATCAAGGAAATTTTTGAGATATGTTTATCCCATAATAAAAAAGCAATGCAGTCTTTCCTTCGTCAGATCAATTTTGTTAAGAGATTCGTCCCTGACTTCTAAAGAATTGTGTCACCTCTCCAAGCCATGATAAAGAAAAATTCTCTCTTCAAATGTGGTCATTCAGAACATGAAGCGTTTAGCTTGATAAAACAAGAAATTATAAATGCCCCATCTCTAGCAGGGCCAAATTTTTCTGATCCTTCCACTTTATATACATTCACCTCTGAGAAATCATATGCTGCCATACTCAAACAAGAATCAAGATAAAGCTGAAACTCCAATTGCTTTCTTCAGTTCAAATTTACAAGGCACTGAATTAAATTACTCTAATGTTGAGAAATAGGCTTATGTTGTTTTCAAAGCAATTAAACACTTCAGACCTTCCCTTCTCAAGACTCACACCAAAATAATAGTACCATTTCCAACAATAAGAAATCTTTTGGTACAAAAATATGTGGGCGAAGAGAGAGAAAATTGGGTCATAGCCCTACAAGAATATGACACCAAAATAAAACTAGCAAATATCATAAAAGGCCAAGGCTTTTGCAGGATGTTGGTAGGAGCATCAAACATATCAGAACCACGGTTTCTAGATAGTGAAGTACAAATTTATGAGGAAAGTGTAAACGACTCTAAATCAAGATATGTTGATATTATTTTCTACCTAAAAAATGGATATGCCCCTCCACATTTGAATTACACAAAGAAAAGAGCCCTGAGGCTAAAAGCTAAACAATATCAAGTCATCAATGATGTACTGTTTAGAATGAATTATGATTATGTTCTCCTTATATACCTCGAGAAACCTAAAATAGAAAAAGTATTGCGAGAACTCCATGATGGACCAGTGGGTGGACACTATGCAGGAGATGCAACAACACACAAAGTCCTACGTGTTGGCTACTACTGGCCAACTCTATTTAAAGATGCACATAGTTACTTAAGGAGATGTAAGATTTGCCAAACTACTACTGGAAGACAAAAGGAACCATCATTGCCATTATAGTTGGTCAACATTGATCAACCATTTGAATAAGGGGGATTATACATAATAGGTGAGATCATTCCTCATTCTTCTAAACAACATAAATACATCATTACAACTACTGACTACTTTACCGAATGGGTAGAAGCAGTTCCACTCAAGGCAGCCAACTCTGAAAGTATCATTGAATTTATAGATCAATTCATCATCACCAAGTTTGGCTTGCCTTCTACCTTAATGTTTGATAATGCATCCTATTTCTCAGGCAATGCCATGACAAAATTCGCTCTGAAAAGAGGTTTTAAACTCAAATATTCTGCTAATTATTATCCACAAGGAAATGGGTTAGCCAAATCAACGAACAAAAACCTTATTAGAATTATTGAATGGACTATCGATCAAAATAAAAAAAACTGGCATAAGTCTTTAGTGTATGCTCTCTGGGCAGATCGAATAACTCAGAAAACCTCCATTGGCACGTCACCTTTTAATTTAGTTTATGGGAAAGAAGTGGTCTTACCAAAAAATCTAGCTATTCCATCACTAGCCTTAGTTCAATTCATTGAATAAGTTCCTTCCTCATCCATGCAATTAAGATAATTACAAATTCTTAAACTTGACAAGGAACGAGAAAAGTCTAGAACTACCCACACGCATTGTCCACAATTAGTGATAGCCTCTTTTGATTCAAACTTAGTGTCTAGAAAAGATTTTCAACTTAGAGACTTAGTATTAAAATGGGATAAAGCCCATGAAGAGAAAGGCAAGCATACTAAATTCCAACAGATGTAGCTTGGACCATTCCAGATTGTCGACTTCATTGGCCCATCAACTTTCATGTTACAGGATTTAGCAGGGAAAAGGGAGTCTTTACCTACTAATGGACAGATCCTAAAGAAATATTTTCCATAGAAGGTGATCTCTTCTATTTTTTTGTAGATCATAGTTTTAGTTTTGTTTTCTTTTGATAATAAAACAAGTTGAGAATGTTCACTTTTATTTTCACAAAAATAATAGTTTCTCATTTCAATTTTGTTTTTTTGCTTGTATAAGTAGGAATGGTTATGAAACATAGGGTTAAGTGCTATTATTTTGAAAAATTTTGCCTGTTTTTCTATTTCAACTATCTGAGTTTTGGTTAGAATCAACCTTAGGAAGAAGTTTTCCTTGTATCAATCACAAAAGGTATCAAAAGCGAAGAAAATACTCTTTGTGGAAAAGATATATTTAAACTCTACGATTGTCATCCAAGAAAATTCTTAAGGAACCATTGACTCCCCCCAACTCGAGGAATTTGCAAGATTCAAGGAGTAATCCAATTATAAACTTTCAACTTAAATAATAAGAGGTCTCATCAAGAGCCGGCTTATCATGATCATAAATATTATAACTAACTAACATTGCCATAGTGAATATCAAAACAAGGTAATGGCTCGATATTGTTTCAATCAAAAGACAAGGGGTCTCATCAAGAGCCAACTTGTTCAGTTAAGTTATAAATCAAGTGAATGGCACTGTCAATTTTGGCCACCAAACCAAGACATTGTTCTTTAAGAAATAAAAGAGAAAGAAGAAAAGAAAAAGAAATAAGTATATATGAGGATTTATCTTTGAAAACTGAATTCTTCTCAAGTGGGACACTGGATCATTGTTGGGTAATAGATAACCTTGTTGAGGCTATGAACGCCTACTGCAGTAGAGGCTCTACCTACAACAAATGAGTACACCAAAACTGATCTAACGAGATGCTTTGTTTTATCTTTAAAACTAAGTAATGACAAGTGTAAGTAAAATGACTAACTCTCAGAAGAAGATAATCATAATAAAGATAGTTAGAACACGATTTTGTTATTAACAAATAGCATTGTTTACCTTATATTTCGTACCATGTAGTTTCATTTTCAAAAACAACTCTATTTTAGAAGTTTTAGAAAATTCAAAAAACCCTCAGAGATAACTGGTTTTTCCAAGTGAATCGCCAACTGTTGTGCTTATCAACAACCCCCCCATTTACTAATGTTATCAATAACATTAATAAATGGATACCCCTCCAAAAAAATTAATCCTAGTATCTAGTCATGCCATTTTATTTTTAGACTAAGATAAGATGTCAAAACGGAACTTGCAAAATCACGGAAAGTTACCTTTTCATACATGAGCATATAGAACTTCACGAACGATGAGTTTTATTAACAAGCACCGCATGGTAAATTGACCTTAAAGTAACTTTATACATTGAAAATCGTAAATATTAAAATAATCCATCAAAAGATCATCTTTTAGAGGATTATTCTCGCAAAACGATTACGACAGACCTTCCTTATAAAAGTTACCCCATATCTGCGAAATGTGAAATCTTAAAAAACTCCTGTAATCTTCTTGCATCGCAGTTACAAACAAGCAGTGCTACTCAATAAAGCATAAGAAAATATTGCAAAATACGATAGCATCTCGCATATCGCATATCGCATCAACTCGCATGGTGGTAAGCCTTAAACTTAAATGATTTTTGTGATATAGCGTTCTACAATATTGCGTAGCAAATCGTAAAATTGCTTTTATCGCAACTCAAAGGGCTCAGGGTTCTAGAAGAATGCTTCCCGACTTTCGATGTGAAATGACCATTAAGTTAAGCATAATGATTCATTAGTGGAAATTTATTAAAAGAACGATTACGATCAGGTGTGAAAGACCATTTGAAGCATGTTGATATCTTTTAACATGATTTAGAATTAAAAACCCCACGTTACCCTTATTTTCTCCTTCTATTGATTTATTTATGCATTCACCATCATTTTTATCTTATTTTGCTCTCTGCTTATAAATTTTAGGAAGAACACACAGAGCAGGATACCCAAAGAAATGGTGAAGAAAGGAAAGGAACCCACTTTTGAGAAGTCAGAGATGACCCCCCTATTCACAGATACTACTTGTAATCAAGATGCAGGGACATCCGCATGGGAGACTATGTATCAGCTATTAGAGGAAGAACAACCGAGACTTTTGGAAACAACAGTTACAGTGGATGGACATGTTTCTTTTGATGCTACTCTAACTGAACTTGCATGCTCATTCTTGCACCACATTGCTGCAAGACCAAAGATATTTCCTTGGATTCACCACTTGCTACTCTGAATTCGCCCTAGGATGAATAAGAGATATAAGAAATATCCAAGTGGAACCAATTGTAACAAGTGGAATGACAATAATTGAACCCCATAGATGAATCACACCCTTGTACACATCTATAAATGGATCTCCAATTCAAGAGATCCAGAGGCTGGAATATTGTGAATTGCAAGGAAGTGCTGATAGTTTGTAATTGAGGAAGGGGCATTGTATTGTAGGTGTGATCTTGTTATTTCATGAGGTGAATAAGGATTGGAGCTGGGAGGATGATGCTGGATCAGACAACTAGGTTGTCATTCTCTGTTTTATTAATAAAGTTCTTCAAGTTTTCTTCCATATGATTGTGCAATTGTGAATGTTATCATTTGTGAATGCTATTATTTGTTCATTATATATCTGATTTTGTAATGTTTTTGTTGTAATAAATCACGATGCTTTTATGGTTCTTTGTTGTTGTAATTATGCAGGTACTCTCCAAGCATGTTAAATACGGGGAGGAGTTGCAGGATCTGTCAAAGGGGAGAGAGAGAAGGCAAGGGATTAAGCGGAAGTTCCAGGTTGGTTCCATTATCTTTTTCTTATCTGTTACACATAGAAGAAATTGTTGAATTACTTTAAACTATTGTTTCTAGGGTAGCTACCAAATCTAGAGGGCTCACATTCTTTAGGAATACTAGTTGTCCGAGAAACAAATTGGAAACTCCACTGGGGAAGAACATATGTTTGTTTGTTGTTATTGTTTGTTTATAAACTATAGACAGAGCCTGAAGTCAGCCAGGTTTCCTTCGAACTGCTCCTACTCTGTAATTGCATAGTAGATGAACGCTGCTTTAGTCAATCTCTGGTTTACTTTATGAATTAAACATTTTACTTAAAATCATTCTAGATGCCCTTTTGGTAGCTCAGTAACCTCTCAAGACATTCCTTCATAGCTTTCTCTTTATTGTTCATTAAAATTTAGCTTAACTCATTAAAAACAATTGCACATTTGAGCCAAAACACATTTCAGTTGCGCTTCCTCGACCATCGCACTGTCTTCCACTGTGACCCAATATGAATTGCACCTCTCGAATGTGGTAAGTGTGATGCATCTCTATTTCTGTGAAGCCTAGGTGTGATGACTGACTGAAGTCTTTTTCTATTCTACAAATTGGGGGCTTTTGACCTTGTTTTGAGTTTTATTTAGTTGTTTTGCTGCATATGAACAATGCCTCCTTGCTGAAGCCTACTTGCATTACATAAATCAACCTCAATTAGATTAGGATTAATGAATGTTCTTTTGTATTTTTTCATCATTTACAATCCTTTGTCAAAAAGTTGTTTAAATCGATTTGTCGCTTTGATGCAAAAAGTGTCGTAATTGTCGTTTTGTGTCGAAAAGAGAAGTGTCATGAATTCTTCCTTCCTTTGATAATCGAATGAACTTTTCTTCATGTATTTTATTTGATTTGTTTATATTTGAAGTGTTGAAAGCATTTTGATTCAAGATTGAAAAGTGTCGTGGAGTCTTCCTTTCTCTTTTGAAGAAGAAATTGTTGAAAATGTCATTTTGAATGAAATATTTGAGATCTTTGTTGCATTTAGCTTTCCTTTTTGGCATTTTCACATTAAGGAGAACAAAAACAAATACATGCATTTGAATTTAGCAGTTGTATATTTGTGTGTGAATAGATGATTTAGGGAAATGCACTAGGGTGTGCTCTTTGCTCTTTGCGTTTTACACTGTTATTTTCTTTCCTAGTAGTTAGGATTTTCATTGCTCAAAATAAATAAAGATTGTTTATCATTGTAGATTGCATTTAAGGAATTTCAAATCATCATCATGTGGTGAACCATTGAAAGGAAAACTCTAAACAAGATCAAATTTAAAATAAGTTTTAATGAACCTAACAATGCTTTGGAACTTAACACAACATATCTGGAGGTCTAGGCTAGAGACGTGTTTCGGCGTCATTAAAACTACTGGCTATCGTTTTCATTAAAGGTTGAGTGATTCCTCCTTCTTGATACGACAAGTGCTAGCATGGGTTTGTGCTCCTTGTACCGTCATGTATATATTGGGAGACCACAATAGGCCTATATCCTTTATCCATAGGAAGCTGATTCTGCCGCCTTATTGATTGCAATGCACTGAACACAACATTTGGGAAGATTGACTACTGTACATAAGTCCTTGGTAATTTCTCTTTAATTTATCACCAACCTGTATATTGTAGTTTTGCAATTGGTTTGGTAATCCCTATGTCTAGATTTTCCAGAGTAGTCACTTTCGTCCTTTTTGAGTCTTTAAAAGAAAATGTCCATTTGAGCACTTATCCTTTCAGGCTTATTAAAAATCGAAGGAGACCAGAGTCATCTTTAGCTTTTTCTCGACTCTTAAAAACTATAAAAGCAAAGTTGTGTCAAAGCATTTTTAAAATTAATCGAATTCATAATAACATCATTTTCCCCTTAATTTTGAGTTGATCAAGTAATCTGTAATCGTGGAAGAAAGTCAATCAAAACCCTATCGTTCGTAGAGACTAACGAGTCAACCGTCTTTGACTCTAGAAGTGAAGCCGATCCGAACAAAGAGGTCTTGTTTAACTGAGTCTAATTCATCTGGTTTATTTGAAACTTTTGTTTCAACATCGTTAGAGACTACAGTTACTCCGTTTATTTCTGGTACATTTGCCTTAATAGAAGAAGTTCCGCAGGTACAAGAGGACATTAGAATTGATCCTATTGTAATGGTAGACACTTCTATACCTGAAGCAACTCCATCTAGATTTGATCCAACCCCTCTCAGTTCAAACTGAGGCTACATTTGAACCTGTAGTTGTTAAAGAACCTCCCTTTGAAACTGAAGTTCATTTACCTGAACATCTGGAAGTTGAGTTTCAGTATTCAAAATGTGTCACCCCTCCAGTATCTGTCATTGCAGAAGTTATACCTTCTTCACCTCCAGAAATATTTTACGATCCTGACGGTCTACTGCTTCCACCTAGTCTAATTGCTATAGAGGAGATAGTAGAGGATCCCCCATCTAGTACCCCATTTCATTTTGGAACTAGGATTTCACTTGTATCCTTCTACTCTTGAGTTTGATTCTTTTAATTCACATTCATCGTAGGTTTCTATTGAATCGCTAGGAAATTTTTTGGATAGACTAAAAATGTCTAAGAATCCATCAATATATAGGAATGTGTCATCTGATGCAGCTGTGATAGAACCTCCTACTACTATTCCTACAACGTTTGCTGGTATACCATTTGTTCGAGCTAGTTATCAATCACTAGCTGGAGTCCACTTAGGGGCTGCTTCGGCACCATGGTCTACTCCCATTTATTCATCTGGAGTCCCATTTGGTATTTCTTATGTAGAAACTTAGCAATTTGATCCTGCATGCCAGTATGAATTTAGGGAAACCAGTTTTCAAAGGTTGATATATCCTTTAAACACTGGACTACCACCATATGGACAAAAATATGCTTTTTCATTGTTTCCTCCTACGAAACAACCATATGGGAGTTTCCAATAGTATTTAGGTCAAACTGGAATTACATATAGTGGTTGGATACCAATACTGTAAGAACATCCAAGGGTTGTATGTCCAATTCAACCGATCTGACCTGGGTCAAATATTCCCACTACACCTGCTATTACGACTGTGTTGCAAATACAAGTACAGCCTGTTGTGTCTCAACCACAACCTGCTCCTTCTTCCTTACAAACACAAGTTTCGGGACAGAAGAGTCATGTCTCTCAAGTTGTGATACAATAGCCACTTGTCTCTACGACTCAACCACAACCTCAGGTTAGTGCTCCTTTATATGGAACAACCCATGCACAAATGGGTATCATCAATCTGCAACTTCGTCAATCTTGCGGTATTAGGCAACAACAAATGGTCCAACAACCATGGCAGCCACAATACAAACAACCACAATTCCAGCAAACTCAACCTCAGTTTGGGCTTGGTTTACAAGATCAGACTGGATTTGGTCAATATCAAGCCTACCAAGAACCTGAACAACAAGGCTTTGTAGGTTATGGACAACTGCATTTTCAAAATGGTTATCAACAACCACACTATACTGGTTATGTCCAACAACCTTATCAAAGTTACTAGCATCAGATGCATTATGTTGGTATGCAAAGACCTACTACTCAGGCGATTCCATCTTATCCTGGGTATGCTCCACCTAACCTAAATCAACAGTTGTCTTTTGTAGCAACTCTAGAATTACCAGATTTGAACGAGCTGATGAATGATCCAATTGCATTTTCCCCTGGGTGGACAGTGATTCCTCATAAAATTCCCTATGATATTCCTATGTTCAATGGTGTCATGCGGAAAGAGTTAATCTTGCGGACAAAACCAACCTCCCAAGAAGCCTAAGACTTTCTAGTGACAAACAAGACAATTAAGAGCAATCCTTCTCTAAACATGCATTATCATATGAGAAA